>JBDJHY010000049.1:6373087-6385727 GCA_039654485.1 Withania somnifera | reverse complement strand
TGTTTAGTCCTCCTATTCTCTTAGGCTTACACACCACCTCCCATGTCATCAATGCTACTTTCTTCTTATCAGTTGCATTACCCTAAAGATATTCTCTACATTTCCTGTCCACCTCTTTAAAGATGCTTTGAGGTAGTATAAAGATAGCTCACCAAAATTTATATATGTAAAACATGACATTAATCATTTGAATTCTCCTAGCATATGAAAGTTGCTTAGAATAAGTCACATTTATTCTGTTAGTAATCTTATCAACAAGTTGTTGACACTCTAATTTGCTCAGTTTCTTTGAGAATAATGACAGACCTAAATATCTTAAAGGAAAATTTTCCACTGTAAATCCCGTAGTTTCTAATAGTTGCTCCCTCAATGTGTTATTACCCAACCATAAAGATGTTAGATTTAGTCATGTTAGCCTCTAACCCTGTAACTTCACTAAAATAAATCAGTGCTTCCATTACTCTCTGAACAGACTTCTTGGATCCTTTATGGAACACCATTAAATCATCAGCAAAAATCAGATGAATCAGTCCCAACGACTTGCAGATGGAATGATATTTGAAGTCCGACAAACATCTCATAGTTTTCAGAGTCCTTGGCAAGTATTCCATAACTAGCACAAATAGAAGAAGAGTTGCAGAATCTTCCTGTTTTAATCCTTTTTTTCTTTCAAGATATCCATAATTATCCTCACAGAAAACTTGGTTGATGTAGCACATTTCATGTCCAGCTTTGTGAACTGATCAGGAAATCCAAAACCAAGCATAACTTCCTCCAGAAAATCCCATTCTACCATATAATATGCCTTTTTGAGATCTATCTTTAGTAGGCATCTAGCAAAAGGTTTCCTTGTATAATGTCTTAAAATATAATGACATATCAACATATTATGTACCATGGATCTACCTTGCAAAAAATGTAGCTTGGTTACAACCTCCATCAACCTTGTGCATATCATCTTGAACACATTTATATATAATATTGCAGCGGAAGCATTTAATATTTATACACCAATTTTATTATTGTAATATATGCAAATATACCATCAATAATGACTTTTATTGCAGAAGGAGCTACTTGGGAAATTTTATTCACGAACAAAGACAAAGTAGGTATTTGAGCATAGTAGATGTGATATTTGAAAAAAAGTTTTAAATAATACATTTGGAAATTTAAAGTATGTTTGAATATGTATTTGATTTGAAAAAAGTGATTAAAAGAGTTACTTTTTCAAACTTAAAAAAAATTATCTTCAATATCAAATATTGCTTTCAACATTCTTTTTCTTTAAAAAAATAAAAAAAATTCTAGCTAAAGAAGCTCTAAAAGTATTCCCCAATCATACCGGATAATTACCCACACTATTATCAAATTCAAACACATTTTTTGATTAGCCTATAATTTGCTCATATTCAACATAACTACATATTGCACAAAAATATCATAGAAATATATTTTTTTTACCCAAAAAATGCCAAAAACAAAAGACACATAATTAAATCCCAATTTGGGTGAAATATGATGAGTCTTGATAGATCATCAACATAGTAATCAAAGCTAAATATGCCGGATAGTAGTGATCAACAGTGGTATGTGTGTGAGAGTGCTCAAAATAAAGCCCATAGTGGTCCGGGATAGTTTGCCGAGGCTTAAGTTAGTTTTAGCACTGAGGGCATTTCAAAAATATCTATGAGTAGTATAGTGAGCGTACCTTTGCCTTTCTTCGGGACTTTTATAGCTATTCCCTGTAACAGCTATCCCAGTGAGTGCTGTAAATAGGGGATAATTTTCGTAGTGGTCACAACCAATCTCCTTGTAACAGTCGTAGCATTATTAATGCGCAAGATTCCCTCAACTACTATTAGTTGTTAGTGGAAAACATTAATGAGAAAGATTCCCTCAACGTTATTGATGGTAATTATCCTACCATTACTCTTTATTTGTTATGCAATTACTAGTAATTATTAATTATTATTAGTAATTATTAATTACTATTAATCTTTTGTTACTGTTATTTTACAAAATAATTGAACTTAGTTTTAAAAATTTTCACGAAAAGGTGATTCGGATCTGTAGAACTTGGACAAAATTCCCTTATTGAGTTATTAATTTTTAAGCATCCAAAATGTAAAAATCAACTGCGAGGGCCCGATCAGGAGCAACTTTCAGTATTGTGTATAATGTAGATTTCACTTTCCTCTGGATCACTCATAATTTAATAAATGGTGAATTCCATACTCCATACTAATCTTCAACTGTTCTTTTTTTTCCTTTCTGAATTATGTCTCCGATTGTTAATTTAGATCCGGCATTTCGAATTTGAACCTCTAATTTTTCATTTTATTTCTGAATAACAAGTGATGTGACATGCTGACACAATTTATATATAACGAGTTTCATATAGCTTTGAAAAATTGCAAACAATTGGTTGTCTAACATCATTTTATATCTAGTAAATGCACGAGGTTCAAGGAAGGAGATGGCATTTATTACCTTGCCGTAAGTCAATACAGCTTGAACCCATGACCTCGTGCTTCTCTAATATCATTTTGTGATCTTTTATATGCCATACTCTAAATCCTGGGATGGTTTCCCGGTTGTAGGTAGGTTTAAAGGCTGCATTGAAAAATTGAAATGTGGTTGTTCTGAATTTCCAGTCAGTTCTTTTTTCCTTTTTCCTCTATTTGCGTGTTGGGGATGAGATTATTTGTTTCCGGGGTTGGGGTTCTTGTGATAGTGGTGGTGATGACAGTGCTATGTTCCTTTTCAACTAAATTGTACAAATCTATTATACCTCAATCACAAGTTAGGCACCCAAGGGTATGCACTAAGGATCAATGAAGTGGATTGAGAATCATGACGTCTTAGATTCAAATTTCAGCAGAGATATAAATACTCGGTGATTTTTTTCCATCTGTTTTAGTCTTGGTAAAATAAGTTACCTAGTACCTATTAATGGTGAGAGATGACAGGTATCTCGTGAAATTAGTTGATAAGCTGACCTAAACACCATAATCTTCTATATTCATTTTGCTCAAATGGTGCTCATTTCATTCAAATACTAAATAATTGTATTTTAAGATATATTAGGGGTTTTCTATGATAACCATTTAGGCAAGAAGCTGTGTATTGATAGCAAAATGCTAAAAGCCAAGCTTAATCTTAATATTTTGATGATGCAAAGATTTATGGGAGCGCAAATCTTTTTTTTTAAGCTCTTGACAGAATTATCTAGGAAATGTCTGCAACATATATTCGTGGTTCTGTTCCTTTTAAACTTTTCTTGTTTTTCCATATGTTGTGTCAAAGAAAGATTTTTTTTAATCAGGAAGAATGATAAGTATGTAAGAGAGAGAGAGAGAGAGAGAGAGAGAGAGAGAGAGAAGAGTGATTTTAACATTTGAAAGCGGCAGAAACTTGGAAATTTGGATTCCTAGAAGAATACATGGAATGGAGTTGAAATTAAAGGTGGAGAAGAACTATCGAATTCAGGAAATTTTAAGTTTATTCACGTACCAACATTACCAAATGGCTTAAAACCATTTATTAGATAATAGAAATTGTTTACTACTCTCCGTATCTCTTTCTTTTTTATTGGCAAAGCAATAGCTAATTGACAGATCGAAATTAAATGCTTTTGAATGATTTGACAACATTATGATTGGACTACCAATAATATTTGACAATGTTGTAAGTATGGTGTATATTTACTTTGGAAAATTCCTTTTAGTCCCACAAAAGAATTTTTTGTTCAAAATCTATTAAACCTATATATTCAAATTATTAGCTTTAGTACTTGGAACAAAGTTAGATTTATTAAATGTTAACTATTTACTTGTAGAACATTAATTTTCGAGAGACTACTATACATATCGACTAACTAACCATTTTGGTATTTCCTTGAGTCAATGTGTACCACTATGTAAAGAGATCCAAAACCACCTTAAAAGTGTAACTTTCGTTGGTGCTTTTTGTGCGGTGAAGAAGTTGCATGTTGTAGATAGATTACAAGTCCTTCTTGCATGTACGTGTAATCTTCTAATTTTTATCACCACATATATGTGTTCTAATTTGTGCTTGAGCATCAAATTATGAGCTTTAGTATTTTAGTTGCATTGTAAGAAGCTAATCCATAACTATTATGCAGTAGCTATGGAGAAGCCCAGATATTAGCTTCGTCTTCAGTAAAATGAATGTAGACTGCTCATTTTAGTACAGACATAAGTATCTTGTTGTCATTATTTCCCCCCCCCCCCCTACATTTTCTCTTTTAATCAGATATAATAGTAGAGCACAATTTGAAAATGGTTCTAGTCAGTTTCACTCAGTTTTCTGATCTCTCTCTTGAAGGAATTAGGTGCTTCATATTTTTCCCTCGAAAAGGCACTTTATAACTCCCTTGGTTAGGATACATCTTGTTTTTGGTTGTCTTCTTAATATATCACATTCTTCCTCTAATAACTCTCAACCTTCAAATCTTGTAATGATATCTCAATCGTTTGCCACTGTGAATGAACTATAGATAATTGCTTTCTTTCTTTTTGATATCCGTGGTTTCTGGGCCGGCTTTCATGCACCTCGGCTAATTCCACGTGATACCTGCCACCTCCCACCAGCAACAAGTACTAGGTAACTCCTTCCATTGATGCTAAGACATGTGGGGAGAAATCACCTAGTATTTAAACTTGAGACCTCATGGTTCTCAACCTACTTCATTGATCATTAGGCCACACCCTTAGGTGTTGTGGTTAGTTGCTTTTTGGTATGTCACTAATTTTTTTACTTGTCTTTATCTACTTATAATGGTTGTCTGTCTTATATTAAAACACTTTGTTGCTGGCTTGCTTCTCAGGAAATTATTTAGCAAGTTGCTGCTTGATTCGTGCTGTGGTCTTTTGATTCATTTAGAATTTAAGTAAAACTAAATTAAAAGTTAAATCAATATGGGGTGCCTTAATCAGGAGAGTGAATTCAATACTCCATTTTCAGAACCCAAGGATTGTCCTTTAAAGCCTTTCAAAGGTGCTTTAGCATGTATGGTAAATTCAGAAATTGGTGCTGTTTTGGCCGTTATGAGGAGAAATGTAAGGTAGGAGTTTCCTTATGCTGCTGTTGCTGATCATCTAGAGCATCCTCTCATCCATTCTTTCAAGGAATTACGGAAAAGTATCTTCTCATGGCAACATCACTGGAACAGAGTTGATCCGCTCCTATATCTTCAGCCTTTCTTGGATGTGATTCAATCTGATGAAACTGGTGAACCAATAACCGGTGTTGCATTGTCTTCTGTTTACAAATTCTTAACCCTTGAAATAATTGATTCAGCTATCATGAATGTGGAGAAAGCATTACATCATATAGTTGAGACCGTGACAAGTTGCCACTTGAAGTAACTGATCCTGCCTCTGAGGAAGTGGTGCTGATGAAGATACTTCAGGTTCTTTTGGCTTGCATGAAAAGTAAGGCATCAGCAAAATTGAGTAATCATCACGTGTGCAATATTGTAAACACTTGCTTTCATCTTGTTCATCAAACTAGTGCCAAAAGTGAACTGCTGCAGAGAATAACAAGACACACAATGCATGAATTGGTGAGACATATTTTCTCTCACCTGCCTAACATTGACAGCAAAACACATGAATTTGGTCAGCATAGCAGATTGTGTGCTGACCCATAGGTAATTGGGACTCTGATTTATGTTGTTACATTTGCTTTTTGATCTTTCTTACGTTTTGTCTAGAACACAGTGAAGTGCTGGTAACCTAGTTTGACCAGATAATTGTTCGAGACGTCCTTGCATAACAACACATGCCTCATATAATTTTAGAACTTTCGTTCACTAACCAGGTGGGACATTTATTACTTGTTATGGTTAGTTCAGAGTCCATTATTGTCGTCATGAAATAATTGGCTTGTGGAGGATTATTGGCTTGATGGGGATTGGATTTATAGATGATAGGAACTACAACTGATGCACTGTCTAATCATATACTCAATTTACTTATTTATTTAAAAAATGTCCTAAGCTAGTTTTATTTATTTTTTTTGAAATGGGGATAAGGGAGGGGGAATAAGGGAGGGTATTAAAGGTGGGTAATCGAATCCTCACAAACAAGGTGAAAGTTTAGGTATCAATCAACTAAGAGAAAAAAATAGAATCTATCAAACCAGTTAGTTCAGAATGATCATTTAATGGCATCTAAAAGTTGGAGCTGCAGAATTAATTAGGCGTTATTCTCCCTTTTCTAATGTCTACCAAATCTACTGATTTCTCACTTAAATATACTCTTTCACCCTCCTTGATAATTGAAGGTTTAAGACTTAAGGAAATAATGCAGCAAAGGAAAACCAAAAACTAGCGGCTGAAACAAAGGATCAATTAAAAAAGAAAATAGAAACAAAAGAAGAGTCTTTTGTAGTGGAACAACATAAACTTTATTTGATGATAACTACTAATTTAAATAGTTGCTTTTACAACTGAAAGTAAGAGAAATTTGCGATAATAAAGCAGTGCTACCCTAAAAATCAGAAACTACTAACAACTCCCTAAGTAATAGGAACACCAATTTGACTAGGGGTCTTATCTAACACTTAAAAAAACAACTGAAAAGTGTAAAAAAAAACAGTCAAGTGCATTCCATAAAACAACTTTTAACACTCCTTGCTTTAGGAAATGCTAACTCCAATTCTCTGCCTTAGATGCTCAAACTTGCTGACAGGAAGTTGTTTAGTAAACAAGTCTGCTAGCTGGTTTTCAGACTTGCAGTAGACTAAAGTCATCTCTCCCTTTTGCTGCACTTGTTTCAGGAAATAGAACTTGATGTTGAAATGCTTGGTCTTCCTATGAAACATTGGATTGTTTGAGATTACAATAGCTGCCTGATTGTCGACAAGAATCTGGGTACTTTCCTTCTGTTCCATATGTATATCACGCATGATCTTTCTAACCCACAAACTTGGTTTGCTGCTGCAGTTGCAGCTATGAATTCAACTTCTCCAGCGGATTTTGCAACAATTTTCCATTTCTTAGATGACCATGAGAAGATTTCTAAACCTAGGCTGAAACAATTTCTAGAAGTACTTCTCATATCATCAGCAGATCCACCTCAATCACTATCCGAGAATCCAAACAACTTGAAGCTTTGACACTTCTCAAACCTTACATCATAGTCAATAATTCCTTTAATATATCTTAATATTCTTTTTGCTTCTCTTAAATGCATTTCACTTGCACAAGCATAAAATGAGATAAGAGACTTACAACAAATAGAATATCTGGTCTTGTTGCACTAAGATACATTAGGCATCCGATCAAGCTTCGATAGTAGCTTTCATCAACTTTGTCAGATGTATATTCTTTAGAGAGTCTCTCTTTTTGATTCATCGGCGTGCTTATTGGCCCATATTTCTCCATTTGAAATTTCTTCAAAATTTCCTTTGTGTATTTCCTTTGGCAAATAAACACTTCACTTTGCCTTGCTTGATCTCCATCCCAAGAAAATAGGCCATAAGATCAAGATCTGTCATTTCAAAAACTTGCATCATTTCTTCTTTAAACTCTTCAACCAGACTTGTATTATTTCCTGTCATCGGAAGATCTTCGACATAAAGGGATACAATAAGAATATCGTTGTCTTTATGTTTTACATAAAGAGTGTATTCAAATAAAGATTTTCTCAAAACCCAAGCTTAGAAGTTGATCATCTATCCTGCTATACCAGACTCTTGGCGCTTGTTTTAGGCCATAAAGAGCCTTTTTTAGTAGAGACTTTTTTTTTCATCTGTGTTTCATAAATCTTGATGGTTTCTTGACATATATTTCCTCCTCTGGTAAGCTAAGAAGGATGATTTGACATCGAGTTGGAACCCTTCCATTCCATTTGTGTTGCTATTGCGAGTAATAATCTGATTGTATCTAATCTTGCAAGAGGAGAAAAAGTGTCAGAGTGATCAACACCATAAATTTGTGCATACCCTTTAACTATGAGCTTGTCCTTGTATTTGTTGATGTATCTATCTGCATTTAACTTTTTTTTGAAGACCTATTTCACAATAATGACTTTTCTATCTTCAGGCTTGTCGACTAACACCCAAGTTTTATTTTTCTCAATCATGGAGATCTCCTCCTTCATTGCTTTCTTCCACTTTGGGTCTGGAAGAGCTTCTACTGGTCCAACAGGTTCATAGAAGGCTACATCTCACGATTTAATTTCTCAGATCATGATGTCACATGCTATCCCATCAGTAGGAGAACCAACCCTGTAGCTCGAAGCCGAAGCGGAGGGATACTATGCAAATAACGGGATGCACAAGTACAATAGAATGAAGTAAAAGAAAGTAGATAATCTAGAAATGTGAAATAGTATAAACGGAATCAACAAACTCCCTAAGTCCTTGTATCAGTGCATATACAGATCCACTAAGTACAGAGTACAAGAAGAGACAAAATAGAAGTTGAAGAGAGCAGGAACAGCTGGACGTCCAAAGCTCACCCTATATCTCTGAGAGAAAAAGCAGCGAGGAGGCACGAATAACTAGCAGCTAATCTACGTTGGGCGCTAGTACTCGGATCTGCACTAGGGAAACAACAACGAGGAGGCACGAATAACTAGCAACTAATCTACGTCGGGCGCTAGTACTCGGATCTACACCAGGGGAACATAAGTGCAGTATGAGTACAAATCACCGAAGCAACAAATACCCAGTAGGCTTCGGAGGCCCACTAGGAACATAACAAATACAAAAGCAGTAAATAACAAGAATACAAGAAATGAGGTCACAGAAACAAGTAACAAAGCATGGAAGACAAGCACACAGAAAGGAAGCAAGAAATAGATAGGCATGGTTAACGCTAGCTAAGCACAGCGGGAACTCAGGTAGAAGGGAAAGAACGTTTAGTCCTTGCTGCAACACAAAAATAACAAAAGTAAGTAAGACAAGACAGATAACAAGGATACTAAGGGGACATAGGCGGTATACCAGTAACCTCAAGATATGAAAGGAAATGCTAGTAAACCACGAGGTAAGGACAACAAATAGTAACGAAATATAACCAACTCTAACAGTAAAAAAAAGCGGTACAATAAGTAAAACTCTGCCTATCCCCCAAAAGAATGACAGAGTACACAAAAGACACGCTCACTCATCGGCATCCCATACTACCAGGAGTACATACAGAAAACAAGTGCGGAAAAATAAAAACAACATAATGATGCCACAGTTCCTGTGTACGCTCCTCCTCTGGTACCCGTAGGACCAACAGACAGGACCCATGGAAGGGATTAACCCTGTATATACCCCTCCTTCTGTCGCCAACAGCCTAGAGCTAGGGTCCATGGAGATATGCCAACCGCGTACAAATCTCTAGCGTGACCCTAACCTCACATCCTATATCATAGGGTCTTAGAGAGTCTCATAATCTAGCATACAATGCCTTAGTAAAATAGTCTCATCGTGTCATAATCTTAGCCACTCAGGGCGAGTCGTGCCTCAATATAACAGTATCATCATGGTCCATAAATCAGTAGGCATGACAAGTATAGAAAAGTTGTACTCACTGCCGAGCGAAGTCGGACTTAAGTGCCAGCGGCTATACTTACTGTTGAACAAATTAGATGATAATACCTGGAGCCAGGGTGTGAACCCTGGTCTAAAATAAGTAAAAAGGGTAGTATTGGGTGCTCGATACACACTCAAGTCTAAAACAAGAAGAAAAGTCACTTATGTTATTATTATCCTTAGAAAATCCTATTTTTTCTAGTATTAGTCATTTCAGTGTTTTTTATTTAAAAACGGGTCTCTATGGCCTAACAGCGTAATCAAAGGGGGTGATACTAGGCCCCAACCCAAATACACTCTTAGAATTGAGCTCGACGGGTCTCACGCTGTATGAATGCAATAACACAAGCATTATCTACAGCTAACTTATGCGCTGCACAGACTCAACTAACCTACAACTAGCAGCACAAGACACAGCCCAAACCCAAGGGCCAAACCCTAAAGCCAATCCACACAATAGCGTTCTACTACTTCCAGAGTTACCCTACGACCATCACAAAGCCAATGCTAGGTCAATGCGTCGTATAACACCGAACATCATCAGAAAGAAAAGGTCGAAATAGCATAGGAGCGATGGACAAGCGTCGGGGTATAAAACTAAAAACCTAACCCCACGAATGCTATCTAGTACAATTATATAAGCTATATCCCCAGAGTTAGCCCCATGGAGCCTACCTGTTATCTGACGAATAACATGCTGCAAATTCCAGATATCAACCCGAATGATAACAAACGACCTCAAACTGCTCCGAAACTAACAAAATATGAATTCAAAAATCAAGACGAGTCTAATGGAATTAATTATAATAAATTACGGATGGATGGGACCCGCTGATCGGACCCCTAAACAAACTTCGCCATGGGGTTTTCGGTGTCACCAGGAACCCATGCTAAAAAAATAAGCATAATTCGAGTGAAGAAAGGGCCTCAGAGTGCCCCAAAAAAATTAAAATAATATGCAAAACATTACAAAACCACAAGCTTAAACGGAGGAATTATGTACCGGAAAAATGGAATGCAAATCAGCTGGGGAGGGAAACTAAACTCAATGCGCCAAATATAGTCACAATTCAGCTGAGAATTGGGGAAGTTGTAACAAATTACTAAGCTTGATCAAGGTACAAAAATGGTGGAAATTCACCATTTTTAATGGAATTCTAGAGAAAGGGGAACTACCACGACAACAAGGAACTCGTTATGCAACCAGCGCAACTTCCCCACACGAGAACTATGATTTTCTAGCCTTTAGAAGAGTTTATAGAGAGATTAGAAAGAGGAAAATCGGATTAAAATGGCTGAAAATCCGAGGCTGTAATTATATATACTGCTAGGGATTGGCCTTCGCAATCCCGTGGCTGAGGGTTGCTATCTCGAAACTTAGGGTCTTTGGTCATCGCGATAGTGAGGAAGGAGGTACGAGCATACGATCACGTGAAGGAGCTCCGCGATTGCGATGAAGGAAAAGCTAACCTTCGCGATCGCTAAGAAGAAGACAGCTGCACCAGATGTAGGTTTTGACAGCAATTCCTTCCAAGGAGAAATGACAACGAACACCACTCAGAATGTGTCCGGAGTCCGATATACGCAAACGAGATAAGCATGCACAACCAAAATGATATTTCGGATTCAACGGCATAGTCGAAATCCAGATATGAAGTTGATTCGGAGAAATGTTGACAAGTCAACACTTAGGCCTAAAAGCTAAAAAATCCACAAACACGCTCGAAATTGCACTGGAAGCCTCGATAAATAAACTAATACTCTTCCTAACCCAAAGTCGGTATTCCGTAGCTAATGGAGCAGTCAAATTTTCAATTCGATACTCCAGTCAAACATCCAATTGTCGGCTAGAAACTCACAAAACAAGCTAAACTATCATCTGAAGCTCCTGAAACCTGACCAAGGGTCCACCTAGGCCAATATCCACATGCCGGAGATAAAGGAACTGTTGAAATTCGATTTCGAGTTCGTCTTGAAGAAAAGTTGTCTAAAGTCAACGAGCACTTAACTTTTGGCTCTAAAGCAGGGAATTTAAGATAACTCTCTATCGAACTGCCAAGGAGTCGGACTACTGGTCCCAGCAGGTTATAAATGACCTAGGACAGCTACCGAAAAGCTCTAGAACACCAGATATCACATAAAGAACATAAATGACCGTAAGAGTCATTACAACATCCACTACTAAAAGGGATTTTATCCTCAAAAGCCAAGCAAAAACATGAAAAGGGGAGAGAAAGAAGGTACCTGAAGATTTAAATAGCTGCGGATACTACGTCCCCATCTCATCTCAGCCTCCCAGGTAGTCTCTTCGATCGGAGGATGTCTCCGCTGCACCTTAACTACTGGGATCTCCCTAGACCTCAACCTCTTGACATTACATTTCTAGCTAAAATCTCTATCGGCTCCTCAACAACTGACAGACTCTTATCCAACTAAATCGAATCCCAACGGAGAACATGAGACTCATTCGGGATATATTGCTGCAACATCAAAATATGGAAAGCTGGATGAATAGCTGAATACATGGAGACAAGGCCAAAAGGAAGGCAATATTTCCAACTCTCTCCAAAACCTCAAATGGTCCAATATACTGGGGCTAAGCTTGTCCAGCCTACCGAACCTCATCACACCGCATATAGGAGACACCTGCAGAAAGACTATCACCAACCCAAACTCTAAGGCACAAAGTCTACGGTCTGCGTAGCTCTTCTGCCTACTCTATGCTGCCCGCAATCTATCCTGAATCATCCAAACCAAATCGAGAAAATCACGAAGCAAGTCTGTAGTCTGTACCCTGGCCTCAAAACCATCAAACCAACTAATAGGCGGCCTGCACCACCTACTATATAACGCCTTGAGTGGTGCCATCCGAATGCTAGAATGGTAGCTGTTATTATATGTAAACTCCACTAACTCTACATGCTGATCCCACACACCTCTAGAATACAACACATATGCCCTTAACATATCCTCGAGTACCTGAATAGTTCGCTCAAATTGACCGTCGGTCTACGGCTGAAAACTGAACTCAACTAAATCTCATTACCCAACCCTTACTGAATAGTCCTTTAAAACTGTGAGG
>JBDJHY010000049.1:6337217-6349717 GCA_039654485.1 Withania somnifera | reverse complement strand
ATTTATTTTGTCGTTATTGGTCCCATATCTGTATCCCCTTTTCAAACTGTGTGGCAAGTTTTATTTAAAGCTTAGAGTCTATGGACCTCTCTATCTCTACGAGGTAGGGTAAGGTCTGCATAAACTCTATCCTCCCCACGACCCACTTGTAGGATTACACTGGTTACGTTGTTGTACTTTTTAGATCACAAGGATTCATTGCAAATTGACTATTGGTTGTCAACCTAATGCAACCCTCCTTTATCATTCATATAGCAAATTCCTATTAATCTAGGATTGAGATGAAATTTTCTGTTTTTGAATGCTGAAACTATACTTTGTTTTTCTTTTTAAAGCTTCAGCATTTCAAGCAGGACTTCAGGTAGTGGTCGAAGGAGCAGACGCAATGTAAGAATTTCTTATTATCATCCATCGATGTAAGAATTTTCTTATTATCAGCCATCACAGATAGATGGAGAAGAGTTCTGTTAATCTCTAAGCTCTTATTTTCGTTTTAATGCTTCAGAGTGCTGAATCATCAGACACATTTGCTAAAAGGAATTGGAAGAGCAGGCAGCTCAAAGTGACCTCCCAAAAGCCCTTCAAACTTAGAACTGAGGTTTGTGAGTTGTGTAATTTAGTTGCTCTAACCTGGGTATAATTGCTTGCTTCTTGAGAAAATATGATCAAATATGCAGTTGGTGCCACAAATAGTGACTTGTGCAGCAAAAAAGGACTGAATTCTGTGTCTACAAGAAAATCAGAATATATTGGCCCTTTGAAATGATTCATGGTTATCATTATTCCCTGATCACTAGCAGGGTGGTCTTATTTGTATAGTTTCCTACCTACGATCCACCAGTTAACTGTGTCCTTTGTTGTTGAACTAATCATTTATCAATTTACTTGAGGAGTAGCTTAGATAGATTGACTATTGCTACAGGAAAGGGGAAAATGTAAGGAGGAAGAATTTCTAAAGAAAGTGCAACGAATGGTGGAGGAAGATGAGAAACAGCAAATACCAATTGCACAAGGCCTTCCATGGACAACAGACAAACCAGAGGTAGCTTAAGATTTTCACTATAGTCATTTCTAACCATTAAAGACTGAATCCTGATTGACAAAATTATGCCAGGAACTTAAAAAGGAATGCTTCTTGTTGGTCTCGTAGTTTGAGACTAGACTTTCTTGAACAAAAATGAAGAAAAATTAGAATAAGATGTTGTAGGAAGTTCATGTTATTACCTCACTATGTACAAATCTTTTGCAGTTGGGATTATAATTCAGCCTGTTATGAAAAGAAAACTGAATTTACTCCGTTTTCAACTGTTTAGATTTTGCCAAAGCCTCCGATCAAAGAGAGCACAAGACCAGTTGATCTGGTGCTGCACAGTGACGTTAGGGCTGCTGAACGTGCTGAGTTTGATCATCAGGTAAATTTTGTTTATTCTTTATTGACTTTGGTCATTAATCAGCCTATATTGATTATTTTAGTGAATGGTTGCTTTAATTAGGCGCAAAATGCTGCTAGGGATATCTCAATTTTTTCCTCTTGAGAATATTTCATATGAAGCATGTAGACATATGCGTCTCTTAAAGAGCTTCTCAGAAAACTTCTAAGAGTGGAAGAGGGCTAGTTTTATATTCTTGTTCAATGTTATATTTCATTAGGAAAGCATATGAGAAATGCTTGCAATACGTAAAGAAATAACCAAAGAGAGTGCATGCAGATAGACCTGTAAATGACTCTCGTTTTTGGGGATACAGTAACTTATATTCCTGGTTTCTCCATGCTTGAGTCAGGTAGCAGAAAAAATGAGCCTTATTGAACAATACAAGATAGAAAGAGAGAAACTGCAGAAGGTGAGGCAAGCATATTTTCTGGGATTGAAATACATGTATGTAGTTTTTCTATTTCAATCTTGTTATCTTATTTTACTATTCTATTACTTTAACTTAGATGGCTGAGGAAGAAGAAATTAGGAGGCTGAGAAAGGAACTTGTTCCAAAAGCTCAACCGATGCCTTACTTTGACAGGCCTTTCATTCCTAGAAGGTAACAACTTCCCAACTTTACTTTATGTACTTTGCTAAATTTTGCTTCTTCTAATAGGAAATTTGGTGGTCTGCATTAGGTCAACAAAAGATCCTACCATTCCAAGAGAGCCAAAGTTCCATGTACCTCAACATAAGAAGATCAAGTGCTGCATGTCTTGGAATGATATGTACATAAACAGCAGCGAATGGGGGGGGATGCAGCAATGACTAGTGAGGCAGTCCCGCATTTGGGTTTTGTATCACCTACTCTATATTCTTTTATTTAATGGTGTATATGAAGCAATAGGTTTTCATTATCGTATCAATTTTTGGGAAAGGGAAAAGAAATTTTGGGACAATGGTAATGGAGCACTAATTTTTCATAATTGTCTCAATTTTGGGAAAGGGTAAAAAAGGAAAGAGAGAGTGATTGTGGCACAACGGTATGCCATCTTAATGAACATCTCTCTATTTGTGAGTACTTTTGTGATTATGCTTATGAATGAGAATATTTAATCCATTTTCCGTTGCTTGTCATTTGACCGACAAACTTTTTAATATGTAAATCAGGCAGCAACTATCGTTCCCCAAAATATACCCTAAAAAGTGCAGAAAATAAGTGAACTGCAGTGCTACTGAAAAGAAAAATAGTAAAGGCAATGAGCATGTCAGTTTCTTGGAGATGCGTGAATCTTCATTTATGGAACTGATTGTTTAGTTCATCAGATAAAGAAACAAATTCTTTATTTGGCTGCTTCTGTTTCCATGATTTTTTTATGGAAATTTGCACATTTCATCCCTGAAATGTCGACTAGATTTTTATCTGCTAAAGCACAGTTAAAATGCTCACCTTTAATCCTTATGCTTGTGAATCTTACAAATTTAACCAACTATCAACTGTTTAACTTGTGTTTAATTTTTTCTGTTGCGGGTGACATATTTTCTTTGCAAACAGACCAAAAACACATGTCTTAATTAATTCAATATTAAAACATATATAATACACATGAGAATTATTACCTCAAGCTCTTCCAATAATGCAAAAGAGAAGAGTGGCCTTTTCCCTCCAATAAGTGCAACATCAAAATGTACTGTAGAATTTTAGGGAGTCCAATGGTGTAGGTCTTAGTTTCAGATTCATCATGATTTGTGATGCAACGTATATGTACTGTTAGTCACTTGGACTTTCTTAAAGACGTGTATAAAGGATTCGAATAATGGCAGCGGCAATTACAAGGTTTCTTGCCAATTGCAGTAATCAATTGTACCTATCAAACATATTAGCAGAAGACAATATTCGAGGATGTAGAATTGTTTGCCTCGTGGCCATGTAATTTCATAATCAAATAGAGACAGATCAATGCCACTTCTGAATTTTTCTTTCTCATACTTTATTAATTTAGCTCCAAATTTGTTTCCTTATAGTTTCTTGAACAAGATGTTATATGGGGTTGCTTGCCATTTGAAATTTATATGTATGAAAAAAAGAAGGTTCAACTTCAAACAATTACTTGTTCTTGATAACTGGACAAACAACATTTACTATTATTAGCTTCAGCTTCAAACATGTCGTCTTTGGCTATATAAATTCTCGCTATTCATGTCACGTTTTAAACGTATAAAACAGGCGTGGAAAAAGCAATGCGTACGGCCTTGATGTTTATGGCAAGGCGTATGGAGTAGCAAACTCAACAGGTAAAGAAAACAAAAGGAAAGTCCAAAACGACAAAGTGAGGAACTTGGAAAAAGAAAAAATGCTGCTGCCACAACATTGTTGCATGCTAGACGAAACAAGTGAGTCATATTTGGTTCCACCAAAAAAAGCTCATGTAACCTTGTTCCCTAGGGCCCCTGGTCCCCAACAACATTCGGAGGTGTCATCGGCATTGCTTTGTCAGAATTTAATAAAAGGATATTTTGGTAAACGAAGGTTTCATCTGGGGATTGGCGAAGGATCTTATTCCACGAGCATGTGATATAGGCAGTATATATGTCTTACACAAATATTAGTAACTGATTTCACGGCTTAAATCCCGACTTATGGATATCACACAAAAATCACTATCGTTACTTCAAAACTCCCCTTAGTTAGACTTTACTAAATTTACATGTAAATATATTTTCTATAAAAAAAAAAGTGTACATATTAAAATGTTTATTGTAAGTCAAAATTTAAAAGTAATATGAGAGAAAAATCAATTTGAAACCAGAAGCAACGAACAACAACATCCACTATAATTTTAGAAGTAGATTCAGTAAAGGAAAAGTGTATGAAAATCAATTTTATTCTTACCCGTGAAGGATAGAGAGACTATTTTCGAAGAATTCTGAGAATCTAAAACAGTAAGAAAAGTTTAAGAACTTATTTCCCACGTTAATGGACAAAAACTCATATACGAGCTGTGAAAATAAGTAGTACACTGCTAGTCAAGATTAGACCTTATATGCTAGTGGCCCAGGAGAGGGAGAGGGAGAGGGTTGTGTTTTTAGGGAGACCAAAAAACAAAAGGAATAAAGCTATGGATTTTATCTTCTAGATGCTCATTTCTCCATGGATACTGCCATGGATGTAGTATGAAGCTACTAGTTAGCTAAGGTAGCACAAAAGATTAAGAGAGAATTGAGATAGAGAGAATCGAATGTAGAGAGAGAAAAGTTCTATTTCATTGTGAGAACATTACAGTTGTACTTTCTATCTCCACTAGTTAACTAACTCTCCTCTTAACTGCTAAGTAACCATAGTTCTAACAAAAAATACAACCATCAGCTTGCATATTTTCACACTCCTCTTCAAGCTGCAGGTTGTTAAATGTTCAAGAGTCCAAATTTTCTCAATAGGAAGTTGTACTGCGCGCATACCAACCCTTTAGTTAGCAAGTCTGCTTGTTGATCCTTAGTTCCAACATACTATGTATGAATCCTTGATCTTAAATCTCACAAATGACAGTATATTTCTATATGCTTGGTTCTCTCATGGAAAATAGTGTTTGCTGCAATTTGTAGGGCTGCCTTGCTGACACGATACACTTTAGTTGGCCTCTTCAGATCAACACCTAACTCTTTGAACAATCCTAACAACCAAACAACCTCTGAAGTAGCTGCTGCTAAGCTCCTGTACTCTGCTTCAGCAGAGCTCCTTGACACTGTATGGGGTTCCTTGGATTTCCATGAGATCAAAAACCCACCAAATTTTATCACGTAACCTATTACTATCTCCTGGTGTTTGGGAAAGATTCCCAATCTGCATCACGGAATTATGTTAGACTATCTGCTTCTTTGCTGCTCAGTAAGATTCTCATTCCTGGACTTTGTTTATGTATCTCACCACTCTTATTGATGCTTCCCAGTGAGACCTCTTTGGTGCTTGCATGAATTGACTTAGTGTTTGTACTGCAAATACTATATCAGGTCTAGTTATTTCCAGATAGATCAGTCTTCCTATCAATCTTTGGTATTCAGTAACATCCCCGAGGATTACGTCTCCTGTTATACCTACATGTTCATCATATTCTGCTGAAGTGAACTTCTGGTTGAGGTCTATAGGTGTGGATGCTGGCTTGTCTCCTCCTAGTCCCAAGTCTGAAATCAACTGCAGTGCATACTTCCTTTGGTTCAAAAGAACTCCTTTGTTAGGCCTTAGTACTTCTATCCCAAGAAGTACTTAATTCAACCAAATCCTTTGCTTTAAATTTCTGTTTCAACACTTTCTTTGTTTCATCTATGAACTCTTTATTGTTTTCAGTAATCACCAAATCATCCACATAAATCAATACAACCACAAATTTGTGTCCTTAGTGCTTAGTGAACAAGGAATAATCATGTAAACTTTGATTGTAATCTGCATCTGTCAAGGCTTCAGTAATCTTCATATTCCACTGTTTTGCTTCTTGTTTTAGCCCATATGGAGATTTCAATAATTTGCGAACTCTTATCTCCCCTTGTTGTTTGAAGCCTTGAGGTATTTTTCATGTATACTTCTTTATACAAATCACCTTGCAAGAAGGCATTGTACACATCCATTTGGTATAAATTCCATCCTTTTGCAGCTGCTAAGTCCATGAGTGATCTGACAGTAACCATGTTTGCAACTGGTGAGAATGTCTCATGAAAATCTAGGCCTTCCTTCTGATTGAATCTTTAAATCTCTCACCTCTCCACTTTATTTATATTTTATCTTATACACCCATATGGAACCAACAGTTGTTTCCCGTAAGAAAGATATACTAACTCCCATGTGTTATTATCTTCTAATGCCTTTATCTCCAACCTCATAGCATCTACCCATCTCTGATCTTTTGAGGCCTCTGCAAAGCTATTAAGTTCTACAAGACTTGATATACTTCCCATGAAGACTCTACACCTTTGAGGGAGGCATATACGACAGATAGTCTGACAGTGGATATATCACGGTTCCATTTGCCTTATTAGTAAGCACATAATCACTATGCCATAATGGATCTTTGCTGGCCCTTGTTGATCTTCTGACTTCAATAGGAGGTCTAGGTGCTGCAGGATCATGGTGTAATAATGGAGGCTCAGCATCAGAATGAGCACCCTGCAATCTTGTAGATCTTTTGTGTATAAAGGGAGCATTGTGGAGTAGTGGAGATGCATTATTAGGTGCTTCTTCATTTGCAACAGTTTCAGGTTCAACTATATCACCAATTTCTGTATCTGCTTTATCTGCTACAGGATCAACTACTTCAACATCAACCTCTTCATCTGCAATAGGTTCTACTGCAGGTTCAGTTGCATCCACTAAGGTATCATTACCCTGATGTTCAGTCACTCTTGCAGGCAAATGTAGTTGAAGTGGCTCAAGTTCATGAGCAACCTCACTGGCCCCTGTCATGGACTAGAATAGGCACTTCTAAAGTAGTGGAAGAAGTAGCAAAAGGAAATAATGTTTTCCTTAAAGATTACATCCCTGCAAACAAAGATACGATTTGTCTCAAGATCAAGTAGTTTATAACTCAGATTTGCCCTTTGGTGAGAACTTGTCTGCTTTGGTAATATTTGTAGCATAACATAACAACCAAACACCCTCAGATGTGAAACTGATGGTAGCTTGCTATGCATGATCGCATATGGTGTTTTATCTTTCAAAACTTCAGACGGAAGTCTATTTATGATGTATACTGCAGTAAGAATACAATCACCCCAAAATCTTGTTGGAACATTTTTGAAACTTAAAGGCTCTGGCTACATCAAACACATGCCTATGCTTCCTCTCAGCTATGCCATTTTGAAGAGGAGTATCTACTTTACTCCGATGAACTATACCATGTGCATCAAATAATTCAGCAGTCTTCCTATTAAAGAATTTTATTCCATTATATGTTATTAATGTTTAACACAACTTTTAAATTAAGTTTTCAAGAACAAATTCTTTTTAGAACCACAATCAGATCACTTTTCAATTGCAACAGGTGTATCCAAGTATACCTTGAATTATCATCAACAACAGTTAAGATGAAATATTTTCTATCCTATGTCGGATGTTTATATGGACCCTATACATCCATATGTAACAGATTAAGAGGACTCTTACTTCTTGTACTACTCCTAGGAAACATCATTCTGCTCTGCTTAGCTATGCGCAAATACAACAATCATTATTCACTCCTATATATAACACCTTATTTGGAAGGCACTGCATATTCTTCATGGTGCTCAAAGAAGCATGTCTCAATCTGTTGTGCCATAAGATTCCATCTTCTATTATCATCCTTTTTGTAGTTGAATTGGAGATAGACTTCCTTTCTTTATTTCTCCATTCATCACTGATTATGCACAATCCTCCCCTTTCCTTATCAATCTCCCTCCTGCCATTGTAGAGATCCTGAAATACACGGAAATCAGGAAAAAACTTGACAGAGCGAGAGAGATCTTTGGTTAGATTGGAAAAATACAATAGATTGTATTTAAATGTTCGCACATAAAGCACATTATTAACCTGCATGTCTGTTAACAATGAAACACTACCGGTATGTGTTATGACTGACTTTTTCTCTGGTAGGTAAACACATTTGACTATCTCTACTTGATTTCACCTTACTGCTATCATTTAATATCTGAATTGGCAGAAATGTGATGTGAAGCACCTGAGACAACTATCCATTCTACATAATATAATTCACACATTAATTATACTGGGTTACCTGTCATCTTGACTTGTTTCTCCTCCTGGTTTTTTGATGCTGCACTTTCCTTATTCAGCAGTTCCAGAATCTGTTTGTATTAATTCTCAATAAAATGTGTGTTTCTCTCTTCTTCAGGATACTGTGGCCTTGGGATTTCTCCATGTATTCCTATATAATTTGCTGAGTCATGCTTCCTTCCTCCTTTATCAAATGGATACACAATCACCTTCCATCATTGTTCCTTCAAGTGTCCTTTGTATTGTGACAAACATCACACTGTATGAAAGGTTTTTTTTTCCTTTGTAAGGTTGTCCTCTTCATGCTTGCATTTCTATAGGATTTGGATCTTCTCCCCTGAGGACTTGTAAGCTGGACCTGCCTTAACTATTAGTGTCGAGTATGGACTCAATCTCTAACTCTCATCCTCAACAATCATTGCATATGCTTGATTCAAGGCCGACTTAGCTGTCTTCATGACAATTTTTCTCCTTGACTGATCATATGTTTCATTCATTCTACTCAAAAAATGAAGTAATCTCTGTTGTTGCAGATAATCAACATATTCCTTGGCCTTAGCACAACCACAATCAGGTGAAGTGTCATGTATCAAACTCAGCCCAAAGCTGTCATGCCTCGAGGTTACCCCCTGAACAGGAAGTAGAAACTTAGAACCCCGGAGTATCCCAAGTTGACCCCTTGGCATACATTCATAAGCATCATTCAACATAGTTAGTAAACTTTAGAATCAGGAAGTACTTCATTCATTGTATGAAAAATAAAAGAGTTAGCAGAACATAAAATACAAGCTCGAAGGGCCAACAGATTCATACTATACATCTGTCCAAAAGCCTCTAGTCATAAGAAACATCTATGCCGGGACAAGGCCCCGACTTACCTAAAACCAGAATAACAAGCATAAGGAAAACTACTACTGCTGGAGCCTCTGGAATAAGGACTCACCACAACTGATCTCTGTGGCTTGAAACTCTTTATCCACGAACTTGTTAACGATCACCCATATCTACATCACATTAAAAATGTAGGCAAAAAAAGTATGTTGTCAGTTCATGGAAGGTGCTGAGCATGTAGCAATGCAGTAAAAACATATGCAAAATGTAATAAAAAGAGCATCGATGAAATCATCATAAGTAAGAAACTGTGACATGATAACATAGTAAGAGCATAAGGTAAGACTTTCAAATACACTTATGAGACATGTAACTTCGAAATTCTTTAAAAACTAGTAAATGCAAATTTACATCGTAAAAAGGAACATATAACTTAACCTCTTTAAGTAGGAACATGGGTGGGAGTTTCTCTTAACCGACATATAATCATGAGAGCTACATGGAGTTTAGTGTGCTTCCCCTACACCCACAAAGAGGGGTGATAACCATCCAAAGTTATTACCAAACATACATTAGGATCCTTACATTTAGCCTTGGTGTTCGGGGTCATAAATATTTATGGTGGAAACGTAGTTATGGAATTTGGTTTTATAGACCGACAATCTCTCGATGCTTAATAATCCTCCCAAAACTTATATTTACATAGCTCACTTTAAAATTCATCATTTGGCATATCTTGCCCTTATCATTTGTAAAAATCATATCTTGAGCCCCTTATTGGATCCTTATCATTTCATAAAACATAATTCTTTATATCACTGTAACATCAATTGTCCCTTACATATACTTAAAACATTGACTTATGGGAAATCATAAGTTTCGTAACATAATACATCATAGAAAATATAGTTTTTGTTCATGACATTGCATTTGAATAGTATCATGCTTGTAAATATATAAAATCCCAAATCATGAGTGGAAAACATAAATTTGTCATGATGTTATGCATAAAACCATGTAATTTATAAATGGATTAACTATGAATGATTTGTCAAAACGTGTGACACATAAAACCCCATACAAATCATGATATATGAAAGACTTGGGGAGATAACGAACTAAGCACAAGGTAGTAAAGATGGAATTGGGTTCTTGAACCCTAACTTGAACTTAAAAATTTCTTATAAGCACATAGGGATTTGGACATGAGAACGGAAGAGATTTCCCATTGAAGTCCTACATATCTGGTATTGAAGCTGTTAAGAAGGCTTTTGAGTGAAACCCCTTGAAACCTTGAATTCGTGATGATGAGTTCTTTTTTCTCAGAGAAAGTTTCTATGATGTGGTTCTAATAGTTTTGAAACCGTAAAGTGTGAATTAGGGTTTGTGGGGTTAGATTTCTAATAAAATCATCCATTAGGGGTCAAAACTACGTAGTAACGAACATGGTTGGATGGGGAAATTACCCTCGTGCCCTTGTGAAAACATATTAAAAAAATTCGGACCTTGGCTAGCCCTGCTGGCCCACAGCTAATTATATTACAATTAGATGTGCACTGCCTTGCCTAAGCCCACAGTTAGTTATAGTACAATAAGCAGGGCATTATGCCAAGCCTTCCTGTGTGGAACTTTTATTTGGTCTTCATACGTATGCACCCCAAACTCATTTGGTACTCTATATACGCAACCAAATGCACATTCCGGGGATATTATTAACTAATACATACTACGAGGATGGATAAGAACCCCTCATGTACTATGATACGATTCTCACTATGTGCATATGTTGGAAGGACGTCTTAGCTCATGATTTCAAGGCGTTACAATATCTTCCCCTTAGGATCATTCGTCCTTGAATTATAGCTAAAGCTGGGATAGGAACATAAGTAGAAAAATTTCATTTAGTCTATCAAGAGTCTTCACTTTAAATATAAGCTAGAGTGATGCATGAAACTGGGCAAAAGCCATACTTAACATACTTGGCACGAATGAAGTCATGAGGCCATAAAACATCAAACCTTATGTGCATACATTTTTATGGATGTTTATGGAAGAGACTTATTACCTTGGATATTGTCATGAATAGGGATAAACAAGTGTGGATACTTAGACTTTGTGGCTTCTTCATCCTCCCAAGTGGCTTCCTCAACATCTTGGTTCCTGCACAACACTTTAACGGAGGCAACCTCCTTTGTCCTCAACTTACGATCCAAAATTTCTCTAGGAGAACTTTTTCATATGAAAGTCTCTCAACACTTTCTAAAGGAACCATATATGATAGATCACCAACAAACTTCTTAAGCATGGACACATGACATACTGGTGCACTGATGCCAACGTTTGAGGCAACTCTAACTTATATACAACATTACCAACCCTTTTTGTAATACGACAGGAGACTATGTATAGGGGACTAAGCTTTCCCTTCTTGACAAAATGCATTACCCCTTTCATCGGAGAGACCTTGAGGAAAAACCAATCATCAACTTGGAATTCCAATTCTCTAGTCCTAACATGGGATTATGATTTCTGACGGCTTTTGAGAAGTATTTAACCACTCCCTAATTAGCATCACCTTTTCTATGTCTTGGTGAACTAAGTTTGGCTCTATCAGGGTAGCCTCCCCTACCTCGAACCAACCAATAGGGGACCTATATCTCCTTCTATACAGAGCTTCAAAAGGGGCCATTTTAACATGAGAATGGAAACTATTATTATAAGAAAATTCAATCAGAGGCAAGTGTTTGTCCCAATTACCTTTAAAGTCGTTTGTGCAAGCTCTCAACATATTATCGAGTTTCTGAATGGTGCACTCATCCTGTTCATCTGTCTGAGGATGGAAAGAAGTACTAAGGTTATCATGGTACCTATACCTTTCTGAAAAGATTTCCAGAACTGAGTTATAAAATATGTGCCTCTATTCAAGATAATAGACAAGTGGACCCCATGAAAGTCAAACTATCTTTAATATATACAACAAGGCATGATATCTGCTAAATTACTAGCCTTGACAGGTAAGAACTAGGCAGACTTGGTCATTCGATCAAATATCGCCCATATTGAATTATGTTGACGACGAGTGTGAGAAACCCTGTAATGAAATCCATATTTATCATCTCCCACTTCCAAGTACGGATGCTAATATATTGGGCCCTTCCCCCAGGCCTTTAGTATTTAATCTTTACTTGCTATCAGTTAGGACATCTTGTTACGAAATTCGCGATGTATTTCTTCATCTCGTTACACCAATACATCTATCTCAAGTTTCTATACATCTTAGTGGATCCTAGGTAGATCGAGAATCTCGTGTGATGAGCCTCAACCAATATTCTCTCCTTTAACTGGTCAACATCAGGGACACAAAGACAACCCTGATAAGGAAGCACATCAGGGACACAAAGACAACCTTGATAAGGAAGCACACTGTCTCCCCCTTAGGAGAAATCTTCCACTTGTTTCCTAAGGACTTTCGCCTTAAATTTCATGAGTATCAG
>JBDJHY010000049.1:6309880-6320965 GCA_039654485.1 Withania somnifera | reverse complement strand
AATAAATAAGCATACAATCGTTCAATAAATAATACTATATCAAAAATCGCATGGTTAATAGTATACCCTAACAATTTATGTATTGAAATTCACGTGTATATAATATGCTAATTTATATGCATTTAAGAATTATGTTATTTTCACTATATGCCTTTTGATAATTCATTGAATGGTTTAGAGGAAAAAGAAGATTAGTAAAAAGTACTTACCATCACTGTCAATTATGCCATCATTAATCAACCTTGGAATGTTAAAACCAAGAACCAAATTAGCAGCTGCAGCAGTTATGAAGGCTGCTTTTTTAATTCCCAATTTTGTTGCAAGTTCTAGTGCCCATCCAAAGCTCTGATCAGCAATGACACAAGTAATCTTTTCATCCTCAGATGCATTTTTTTCCTGAATTAACTTCTCAATTTTCCCAGGCATGAATTTAAAGATTGCTTCAAATATCTTACCAGGCATATTTTTATCCTCCCCTGATTCTGATTCATCTAAAACTGAAATCAGATTTATCTGATCATGCAGTATATCTTTTTCTGATAAAGAATTTAGAATACGTTTGTGTGTGGACTCTGAGATGACAAAAGTGATCTTGAAGCCATATTTGGCTAAGGATTGAGCTAGCTCCATTAAGGGAATAACATGGCCTTGTTCTGGATATGGTATTACCAATATGTGTTGCTTATCCATTCTTGCTTCCTAATATTTGATGTTCAGATGATACATTTTGGTGGACAGAGCTATAAATTTATATGGTCATAGAATTATGAAAAAGGGTCCAAATTTGTCGCTAAGTGTTGTAAAATGGTCCAATTTTGCCTTCTGGGACCAAATATAACTTTGTTTCTTATAAGATTGTCCAATTATTAACGGGCAAATTTAGACTATTTTATAAAATTTAAGGGTAAAATTGAACTTTTTCTTGGAATATTGTGAGTTCAGATTTTAAGCATCGATTTGTAAAAAATATTTAAGTCATTTGGTCACTTATTTAGTTAATTATAAATAAATATTTAAAATGAAATTTATAATTTAATGAATTGGTAATTGACCTATGATCATAAGCTAAATCATACTAATAGTTTACAATTTACACCGTCATATCATATAAGTTACAATAAAAATCATAAATCTTGTATAATTTTATAAGTGAGATCTAAGAAGGGTCAAGAATAATGTGTACGGTCTTATTCTTACCTTGTGAGGGAAAAAAGCCTATTTCTAATAGACTTCAAACTCAAATAATATCAAAAACAAATACGTAAAACAAAAAAAAATTCAAAAAAAGAAAATCAATGACAATAAAATAACATAATAACTTAAAGAAAAGAAAATATCATATATATATATATATATATATATATATATATACTTGTTAAAACAATTATCATAGTATGTCATATCATATAAGTTAAATCCAATAATTATCCAATAACTTTGGTGTTTTGTGTATGACATTTTAGTTGAGGAATCTTTATGTTACACCAGACTACAATTATTTTCATTATTTAATAATCAAGTTCGTCTTATTTGTGGCCGATTTATCATAGTATGTCATATAATATAAGTTAAATCCAATAATTTAATAATTATCCAATAACTTTGGTATTTTCTATGTGAAAATTTTAGTTGAGGAATCTTATACCATTTTTTGTTACACCAAACTACAATAATTTTCACTATCTAATAGTCAAGTTCGTCTTATTTGTTGCCAATTTAATAGTGGGTTTGAAGTCCCAAACAAAGTAACGACAGCTTACTATTCATAAACTAAGAGATCGTATTCAACAGAATGTCCCAGCTGACATTTCGAAAACAAAGTTGTGTACCAGAAATAATAAACTTATAATTCTATCTCTAGGTGAGTTCAAATAGATGGACATCAGCACTTTTTCTTTTAACACATGTAATTTGGTCCCTAACCACCCCGTTTAGAGATAGACTAGAAACCAAAAACAAAATTGTTATGTCAATGACGTCAAAGGGAAATTAAGTGAAATTGGGATATGTATAACATATAATGATGGGGCTACTTCTTCCTTGATCAGAGGTTTCGGATTCGAATTTTGGGTATGGAAAAAAATTTTGGTTGGGTGTACTTCCCTGAATGGGCCCTACTCGGCGTGAATCCATAATAGTCTGACTCCAATGTGGGTATTGGACACCGGATGGAAACACCCCAAAAAAAAATAGAGCCACTTTGAGATTTTTTCTAAAATGAAGCATCTAAGGGGATAATAGAAGAAATTTCGGGAGTTACCAAAGAAATTTCGAGCTTATATTGATCATGGGTTCAGATCATTATCAAGGTATGCGAATTCAATACCGTAAAATAGGATTTTAAAAATTTATGGATGGAGAGATGGTTAATCATACCCATAAATTATGATCAAGCATTTCTTAGGAATTAAATTGTGGTGGACGAGATGCATTTAAATTACTCTGAGGAGAGTATTTCTCCTAGAAGATTGCTGCATAATATACGTATTCTTTGGGAAAGTATTTTTATTCACATTTTGATTTAGGGGACCGTGTTTGTTTCATAAACTAGGTCTAATGTACCGATTGTTTATACATAAATGATAACGTGAGGATTATTATACAGTGAATGATAGTATAAGGATTGTTTTTTATCTTTGGTTATTCTTATCATGCTAATACACAGCTACAGGATTTCTAATTTTATTTTGCATAAAATAATATATGGCTAGATTTCTGCATAACTTATGCTGGTATGAGTAATGTGAAGTCTAATGAGGACAATCTGAATAGCCTTCGTTTACGCAACCAACCCGACATTGTATTCCTAGCATAATTTACGGGAAAACATTTTATGCTGGTATAATTTCTAATGGGGTAAACAAAGTTGACCCCTAAGTGAATATATAGACTCCTTAGAGAAGCCAATATTGTGAGTTTTGAGAGTAATCTTTTGTCTAAATATGATAGTAATAGCATTGATACTTTTGCCCTACTAATCTTCCTTTATTTATGACTATTATGTTAATGAACTTAACAGAGATAGTATATAAAATATGTGTATTTGCAGCCAACAGAAAAATGAAAGAAGCCTCAAGAGTAATCCAACCAATTACATCAGAAATGACCCCAACATCAGCTTCTTTTTGTTCTCATTGCCTGATGCATGCAGATATTCAAAATCTCTGATATGAGGAACGATGTATAATAAATACAATACTATAGCATTAAAATGGACACAATCCAAATAAGAACATGCAAATCTCGAATTCTGTAGTATTATTGCCTCAGCCATATTTGATATTCTGGTCCTTTATCAACAAATTTCTGCCAGGTTCCATCCAAATGAACTTCTTTGGAAGGATTCCAGTCCAAATGACCAAGTTTCATCATAAGGGTATCTCCGATCTGTGCAACGTAACCATCACCATTTGCATGATATATCCTCAAGGGGCTACGGCAATGGATTCCAGCTCGCCTCCGCGCCTCAATTAACTCATTTATGACATCACGAATTCCAAAATCATAGAAATGGTCATAAAATACTACAGGCTGCAAAGAAATGAATATCAATTACAATTTCTAAAAGCTTTAACTCAAGATTAAGGGTTCATATAACCACCCATATTCGAGTTATATATCGATATGCTTTAATCTTTTCAGTGTGATCCATAGTACATGCAACCATACGTAGAAAATAATTGGCAGAGAGGTAAGAGCTAGTAAGACTAGGTTATAGCAAGACAACATAAGTAAAGAGCTTTGTGTGTGTGTGCATACACAGACGTATGTGAGAGCGGGTGCACAGATAAACAAGAGACGATAGATTTCTGTAGGTCAAAGTATGTTTAATACATGATGCTTCTCATTTTCACATGAAAACCTAGAGTCCACAGCTCCACTCGCACATTTATGTACTTAGTTTGGATTTCACTAGGCCCTTTCTAGTTACAAAGCTACTAGCGAATGACAAGAGTGAAATATAACTGAAGGTATTGGTAAAAGGAAAAACAATAGAGCTTTAGCCACTCTATTTACTTTGGAGAACGAATTTTACTCTTCTCTTACTAGGACTACCACAAAAATAAAAGAAAACAAACATTACCGTCCCAGGGTGAGTTAAAATGTATGCATATCCTTGTGTAAGCTTATCCCGAGGAAAAGGCCAGTGGCCCTGAAAGAAAGGAATATTGTTTGTTATTACATGATAAGTTATTTGGTATTAACATGTCAGAATTAGATCATCCAACTTGCAGAAATCAGTGAGTAAATGCTCTAAAGAAAATCACTTTCAGCTCACAAAGAAGATGAAATACTATAATATGGTGCATACAAAGAACCACTCTCCAATACGAAGCAAGTTGAAGTTGGATACACGAATCCTCATTGCTGCTCTATTCACATGAAAGCAAATCACTTTCAGCTCACAAAGCAGTTGAAATGCTATAAGATGGTGCATACAAACACCACACTCCAATACGAAGCAAGTTGAAGTTGGATATATGAATCCTCATTATTTCTCCATTCAAGCTCATTTCTAAATAATGGATGGCAACTAAAATTCAAGTTCATTTCTAAATAATGGATGGCAACTAAAATTCAAGTCATTAGAAAAAAATTAGCTCAGATATAAGAATGAACTTTGCTAAAAACACTTCATGTACCTAAATACAAGAACATAATGTACTTTGCAAACTCAACTCTGATAACTGACTTCTACTGCTGGAACTTCATGTAACAAAATTAAGTTTAACAGCTTCTTTGGGCCCCAATCATAAAAAGAGGCGGATAGTGTTTGTGAAAGGCACTGTCCTTAGCGCTTTGGCGAGAGGCGAGGCGAGGCAATCTCGCAAAGGCAAGAAATGGCGAGAGGCGACAATGGCGTCACCTTTTGTTTCTTTTAAAAAAAAAAACTGACATCAATGTAAAAGTTAAAAGGCAATATTAATGTTTTATTTGAACAGAGTCACAAACCGCAACTCTCTTCGTCAATATTTTCAAAATCTTGAAGAAGAATAACTTTAAGTGTTATAGCATTGCTTGATTATTGAGTTATTCAAGTTCTAGACTTTTAGTATTTACTGTCTACTTTTAGTTTTGAATTGAAATATTTGCTAATATGTTGTTGCTATTGAGATTTTGGTCATTTATATATGCAACTAAATATCTTAAGTTTTTTGGTATTAATTGGCACCTTACTTCAGAAACGCTCACCTCGAAGAGCGGTAAGCCCTTGTCGCCTTTCATCGTCCAAAGCATTGGATGAATCTAAGATTTCAGTTTAAGGGTTCAATCTATAAAGTTTTTAGACTTGAACACATTATTCATATTTACTATTTATTTTTTTCCTAGTAATTTTTACACAAATTTATACTTTGCGTTCAAATTAACCTGGTACCTCAAAGCTATACACGCCACTGATCATAAACACAGAAATTTGTGTGAAATTATCCTGCTTTCAAGCTAAAACATGGAAGTTGGATAGAAGGAATACATATCACACGTAGGATCATGAATTCGAAAATGAGCAAGTAAAACATGGGAGCATATGTGAGCAATGATCGAGCCAAGAATTCTCTAACAAGTGGATTGAAAAACACAACAATGTCACACTTGGAGGATCTTGCTGGCTAGCACTTCCTGTAATAAATGCCTTGGTTAGCCAGGGTAATGTCTCCTATCCATGCTCACTAGATCCGTACACCAAGTTTTGTTCTGGTATGTGACATCATAGACTGAACATTATCCTTGGTGAGCTTAAAGTTCAGAATATCAAATCATTCAAAGTAAAGCCTGAATCTCATGCCGAACTATTCTATTAATTTGATTTCCAACAACAAATACAAGTATAAAACTACATATCGAGAGCTCATGGATCATATATAAGAAGCTAAAACTATATTAACAGAAAATTTAAAAAAAAAAAAAAACTATATTAACAGAATATATATCTGTAATGTACACCAAGGAATACCCCAAGATTTTAGGTGACGCATAAGCTTGGCAAAATTTTCCGAAAATATTTCCTCAAGATGGCCACAGATATGAGTTGGTCCCTCTGAACTTATAGTTAACAGATAACATCTCCATCTGTAAAATTTAATTCTTTTTGCACGGACCTTAACGTTGTGCCAAACCTTAATAAAACTCATGTGAACGTTCTCCTTTCCCTCTGTCCAGGAGAATTTCTGCCTTTCCTATCCTCATGCTCCTTTTCCCAGTGAGAAACATTACAGATGCCTCAGGGAAACCCCATGGTTTCAGAAAAGTCTTGGCGCTATGACTTGTTTTGATAATTGACAAACCTGATGAGGAACCACGTTTAGCAATCAAGTTCATGCGTACGGGTCAAATATCACAGCTGTAAAGTTACTGCCGACCGTACCTTCATTGCAGCAAATCTGCTGCGATTCCTGCCCCTCAGCCAATAGGAAACATGTAAGGTTTTCCCTTCCTTCACCTCTCGTATAAAACCATAATGATAGGGAGTGAAAACCTAAGTTTTGCAAACATCAATATTGTTCTAACATCTTGCAAAGCCGCAAAGTGATTTCATCAAAGCAGAGCTGCAACAACTGAAGGACCAGTTTGTCTTAAACGTAATGTCTCTAATTCTGGCTTGTTGAGTCTTTGTATTTTGTACTTGATATTGTAAACCTACTCTTCCTTGAGAAACTTGTTTAGGTAGCTTAATTTCAACCTTGTATGTCAATGGTGTAGCCTAGAGATAGCCTAGCAGTCTTTACAATGGAGTTATTGTAGAGGAGTAGCTTACAACAGAGTTATTGTAAGGGGAAGGGATTAAGAGTTTAATTCCTAGATTGGCAATAGGTTGTAATCTAAACTTTTGCTCAGTTTTCAGTGGAAGTGTTCGGAGAAATCCTACTCAATGGGCCGTAATTTACTCCCTTGAGTAAGGAGATTTTCACGTATAATATCTTGTCTTATTTACTCTGTTCCATACTGTAGAAACAGGTAGAGAACCTGGTTCTATTTTGTGTGGTAGACTCTTACAAACTATCAGTTGGTAACACAGCAAGTTCTTTCTGAAGGATTAACACCTAGAAAGGATCTCTTCTCATGACTGCTCCACCAAATCTGGAAGGACAATTGACAACACGACCACCTAGGTTTAATGGCCATTACTATGGGTGGTGGAAGACAAGGATGCATGATTTCATTATGGCTGCGGATTCTAAGTTATGGGATGTTATTTGTGATGGTCCCTATGTCCCCATAAAAATATTGACAACTAATGATGATGTTAGAACCATGCCAAAGATGGGAAACGAGTACAATGATGCTGATCGAAGGGCAATTGAAAAGAACTTCGAGGTTAAGAAGCTTCTTTTTTAAAAGAAAAAACTGGTAACAACGCTAAGAAGCTTTTTGTCTGTGGAATCGGACCAAATAAGTAAAATCGGATCTCAGGTTATGAGACAGCAAAGGAGATCAAGGAAACCTTGCAAACATCTCATGAGGAAACAACTCAAGTCAAGCAGTCAAATATAGACATGCTTACAACTCAGTATGAACTCTTCAAGATGAACGAAAATAAGTCTATCCAAGATACACACACCAGGTTCACCTCCAGCATCAATGAGCTTCATTGTCTTGGGAAGTCATCAAAACTAACAAGTTGTATGAAAGATCCTCATCTTCTACCAACATCGTGAGAAAGCAATCTGAATTCTATATCAGAAACAAAAGACCTCCAAAAGCTGACAATGGATGAGTTGATAAGGAACCTGAAAACATATAAGCTCAAGAAACAACATGACCAGGAAAGAAGAGAACCAAAAAAAGAAAAGAGTCTAGTACTCAAAGCGACTAAGAGCGATTCAAGTGAAGATGAAGTTGATATGGCCTACATCAGCAGGAGATTTCAGAAACAGTAAGAAGAAATGGAGATTTTCAAAAGAAGGGAAGTTCAAGCAAGTATGCAAAAGGAAATGATTGTTGTCATAAGTGTTAAGAGTGCGTAACCACACTAGAAGGGGGGGTTGAATAGTGTGTTGGTATTTCGAAATTTTTTGCGGAAATGAAAAAGAGAATGAAAATGACAACAAGGAACACAAAGGATTTATAGTGGTTCGGCCTTGCCTACATCCACTACCTAAGTTCAACAACTTAGGCTTTTTCACTAACAACAATTTTCTACACAATCACTTTCAAGCAAAGTGAGAACTATTACAACTTCTTGAACTTCTTCTCAAGAACAACCCTTCTACTTTGAAGTTGGAAACTTAGCTAATGTGTTTCCCAACTTCAACTTAACTCAAAGATAAAAGATACAATCAAGAAACTATAGTTTGAGATCAATTGTACAAAGCTTCAAATTGATAAAAAATAAAAACACAAGAACTTTGTACTATTTTTGGTCAAGAAAGAGATGTAATCTTTGATTTTTAGTAGATATTGAGGTAGAGTGTTTTGTTGTATGTTTCTTTTCTTGATCCTTCAGAATAATGAAGTATTTATAGCAAACTCATTAAATGTAGCCGTTGTGAATTAAATACTAGCTGTTCTGCTGCTCACCAACTGTATTTAATGCATCTGACATACAGATTAATTGACTACTTTCTCATGTTGGTCGACTAGTTTGTGATCAATCCATATTAGTCGACTAGTGTGTTTTCCAGTAGCTTACTGGAATCAATATTAGTCGACTAGTTCCTTATTTTAGTCGACTACTCTTTAAATTAGTCGACTAGTCCTTTGTATTAGTCGACTAGTTCACTTTCCAGTAGCTAGACTTGTCCTGCATTCTTTTGGTCGACTAGATTGTGATTTTGGTCGACTTGTACATTTTCCAGTAGCTTACTGGAACCAACATTAGTTGACTACTTTCCAAAATTGGTCGACTAATTTGTTCCAAAATTAGTCGACTAGTTTCCCTTCTTAGTCGACTAATCTTCAACTGTTTCTTTGTAATTTCTGCACTTTGGTTACTCGAAATGGCCCAAAGTGAATCAGTTCAGCTACGGGTTATTTCTTTGACCTATGATCAAATCCACGAACACATTTTCTGATTTGTAGGGGTTCCATTAACATTGAATCTTCTACTTAATGGTTTGGTCATCAATCAAAACATAAAGGGACGATTTTAGTGAACCAACCTTGGTCCAACAATGAGAAGTTTTGTTTTTATAACTTTCTTAGTCTTATTTATACTTCTTCCTTGTCTATTTGTACTAATTAGACTATACATTTCTTGAGTTGTGGCCTATACCATAGTATTTTTTATTTCAAATTTCGGACTTAGGGCCCACGAGCCTATTTTTAGTCTAATTCTCGACTCAACTTCTTATATATATATCAATATGGGTCTTGTTGTTATTATATTAATGTATAGAGTTATATTTTGTTACTTTTGAGCTTGTTCACATTCTCCAATTAATTAGGGGATTTTGCCTTCTCGCGTAGATATTGTCATCGGCCTATGGGTAGGCGATGACTTCATTTTATTTAGATTGGGCCATTGTAGGTAATAACTACTATAAAATTCTACTTATTAGGGACAATTTCTTAGTCCCGTTTCCCTTTTTACTATATTTTATTTGAATCACCTTTCACTTTACATATTGGATTATATTATCAATGTTGAGTTATGTTGGTGTCTTGTTGTATGCTTAAATGGATCTGGACCTTCGATATCATGTGGGATAGTTGTGGGATATACTTGTTATCCTTTCCCCTATTGTCCTTTATGACACATTTTTATGACTTTGTGATATTTCTAAGACTTGGATTTGTACAACAAGCATGCATTGAGACTTGATATGAGAACTGCAAGGGAAGGAATTGGTTGTGAATTGGTGCATGAGAGATGAGTAGACCAAAGACTAAAAATAGGATTTATACTAGACATAAAATTTTAAATATTTTTCCAATGCATGTATACACCTTCTACAACCAACACCGTTTGTATGGAGCTATTTTCACTTATAACTAGACTCGTACGAAATATGAAACTTGGATTTTGTACAATAATTATACTTTTCACGATCACAGAGTGGCAAGGAGCAATTTTATCATATTAATGAAATCATAATTTGAGTACTATCATTTGTGATACTATAAGATGGACCTTTTTTTTGTAGTTACATGCCCTAAGTGGGATTTCGAGTACTAGACCTCCCGGAGTAGGATCTATTTTGCTATGGTTGTGGTACCTTGTGTATAAACCTTGGGTACTAGTGAACATGACCAAGATTCTCAGGCACCAGATTCATGATTGCATGGATAGTCCCTGTGCGCGATTCTCGGGTCCAGATATTGGGACACTAACCATTTACCTTGTGATTTACCTTACATAACTCCCATTGCATTGCATACCTATCCCTCTTGTTGTACCTTCCTGGCTTACAGAGGAAGTCTGTTGGGTTCTTGTTTGGCTATATATACCTGTTGGTCTAATGGGAGCCTAGTAAGGTTATGGTTGTTTTTCTTTTTTTTTGTATGTATCCTATGGTATGCTAGAGACCACTTGGGGATTTATATGTTTATTCTACTCTTATATATATTACTTCTATCTTTATTTATCTCATTACTATAATAATTACACCTTCTTGTATGGTCCTCATGGTGTTTTCTTTAGTAGCTTTACCTTAGTACTTCTCTTCCATGCTTAATTTAGCTAATCATCGCTTTGGGTCTCTTGGTATGTACATTTGACTTTGACATTGTTGTTATTATATAGATATTCTTTTAGTAATTGTATAGCTTTAGTGTCAGCTTACTTTATCATGTATGCTCGTAGCTTGACTAGCTAGATAGTTCTTTGCATCCATTGCCTGTTGTAACTAGTATCACCTTGTATTCTACGCTATCTTGTGTGCACTTGCCTTGTTATTTCTTAGACACACAATTTATCTTACTTATGTCTTAACTTTACCCAGTCGGCCTAAGATGTCTACTATGTACCCATTTTTTGGTACTTATACTGTACTTCTTTATCTTTTTTCATGGTGCAAATCCTGATATGCATCATTGTAGAAGACACTAAACATGATGCTTAGCTTGTGGGTTGATCATAGGCAGATTTACCTGCCTATAAGCTATATACCTTGTACTAATCTACTTTGTTTTGAGAATAATTGTGCA
>JBDJHY010000049.1:6192847-6204374 GCA_039654485.1 Withania somnifera | reverse complement strand
ACACGACCAACTCTTTCTGGAGGATTTTGTGATGTTATGAATATTTCTATCTCTATATATAAAAGTCTTAAATAAAAAAAATTATTATATAATTTTAGTTGGTTTGAAAGTTGTAAACTACATAAGTCAAATAAGAAAAAAAATTAATACATAATTTAATTAGTTGGTTTCAAAGACCTAAATATTAGATAAATAATTTACTATCTTAAATATTTAAACATGTAATAAATAACAAATTTGTATATTGCAAGGACTTTAATAAAGGACAAATAGTTCAATTAATATTTGTAAGGGCCTTCACACTTTTAATATTATATAGACATTTATTTTGCATTCTAGGTCATGCTTTTTTGGTCTTAATTTATATGAGTCACTTTCTTTCACATCTTTATTTTTAGTAATAATTTAATATTAAAATATCTATTTAACCTTTAATAAAGTAATTGACAATGACACAAACATTTACCATGACTTAGTTTTACACCAAAAATTTCAAAAATCTTTTGTTCTTTCTTAAATTCTATTTCAAATCAAAATACATCAATAAATTTAAGGAGAGAATATTAACTTTTGTTGGTTAGGATTATCACATGAGAGTATAAATTGATCTACTTAATTTACTGAAGTTTCACTCTCTCCTTTAATCCACGAATCTAATCTAGGGGGTAACTTAAGCTAGATGGTTACAAAGAACAGAAGAAGCTGATCAGGTATTGAAAAAATATAACGTGAAATTTTATATAATAATAATAATAATAATAATATTACTATAGAAGCTAAAAAAAATTAAAAATAATCCATAAACAACCATCTATATTACTTGTCAATATCTATATTCAACATCTTTTATATTTGTATCTATATCTATCTATATCTATATATCTATATAATATTAAAAGTTTCAAGACCCTTAAAAATATTAATTGAATTTTTTGCCATTTATTAAATAGCCTTGTAATGGACGAAATCATCCTTTTACTTTTTTTTCTTAATAAATAAATAAAATCTTAAAATCTAAAATATATATAAGAAATCTAAATTATAAGAAGATAATTACATGTCTATTAAAAAATAGTAGGAGACTAATTAATGAGTTTAAGTTTTATGAGCTACAAATTCTATCCAATTCGAACTGCAACTTTAGTTTTAAATAATGTGAATCAGATATGCTGCCGACCGTGAACTCCTATTAATATTGTTCAATTCAAATTTGATATGAATCAAATATCAATTCGTAATGGATATTTGATAATATATCCATAACTATACCTAATTCGTAATGGAGTCTAATTAATTAACTAACAATATATTTTGTCTAAAGTAATTTGCCTACAGTATTGGTTTATATCATGCAATTAGGCTAGAATAATATGTTGTCGGTCATCTTCAAGCTCAAACTGATGAATTCAAAAAGAGACCAACAATTACCTATCGATGAACACCTCCTGAATCACGAGCAACAGTAACATCAAATAATATACATGCAAAACAAATTCCTAGGGTGCTCTCCGGAGTCATTCTCCGATACTTAAGTTAGTATTAAGACGGAAAAGAATTTTAATAGTATTTGAGAATAGTATTTTTAGCATACCTTTGCCTCCGAACCTTTTGGGCTTTTATAGGTATTTCTGGTGACCTTAATTGATAAATGTTAGGATTCCGGAGTGATCTCCTACCTTAACTCTATTACTTATTGATGGTATAGTAATCATACTATGATTCTCCAGCTATTAGCAGTACTTATCTAATTATGGTATTTATCTAAATATATTAATTGTAATATTAATACAATTAATGACATGTAATGACTTTTTGTCTACTGCCGTTATTCTACAATTCAGTACCGGAGAAGCCAAAAATTTGTGGGGATGTTGAAGGTTTAAAACATAAGTACAAACGTTATCTTTTCATTTCTACATATAGTAAGTACAATTTTTATATACTCCTACAGCCTTACCTTAGAATGAAATTCCGTTAACTTTGCAATAAGTTGGCTTTTTTCGAAGAGTATTTAACTGACTGTCTTTTGTTTTATGTGGCTACAGTGCCACACACCTGACCTCATATCACATGTTAAATAGCATTGATAATGACAGTCGAAGGATGCAAGCAAATTGTATCCTTTGTCTGTGATTTTGTCCCATGTAGAAAATTGTTTATCGCTAGCTAACTAGGCGTTTGGCAATGTACAGATTCCAAATATTTCACTTTAGTTATACTTAGCATGCAAAGGAGAGAGCAGAACACTTTATTAAAAACTTAATCTTGTATCCAAAAAAGAAGTGCTCAACAAGTCTCACTGAAATTTGCAGAACCAACTGATGCTTGAGTCCATTTCCCAGCTGCAGAAAAAGGTAAAATTCTTTCCTCAACTTAGTTATTGCTACTAACATTATCTTCCTACAAAAATTATCACAGTAATATGAGATTGATTTCTCATATACTTATTAAATTAACTTTACTCAATGTAACAGTGTATAAAGTCTAAACTTCTTATTTTATTAAAATAACTGCCCTTTATTGAATATTTCTTTTTTGTCCCAACAAAATAAATTGAGCTATGGGTGATATGAATTTCTCACAGCATATACATGACTGAAAAGTCGGATTTTGGCGCAGAGTTTCACTTACTTTGTTATATTAAAAAATCCTTTAAATTGCCTTTTAATTTGTTTTATAAATTGTATGTAGTCATATTGTATTTTCTAATCAAGTCACACATAACTCAATTACTTTTATCATAATGAAAAATACTTGTGTTTTTACCAATGGTAATATGTTCAGTTATTTTAATGTGATGAATAATTGTTATGCAACTTTAATGACAGGAAAAAGAAATGCAAGAGCGAAACAACTTAATTTCCAAGAAGGTACATATATAACGTTTCTTTGAATATAAAAATGCATTCAACAAACTTACTGTAAATTAAACAGCTTAAAGAAAATGAGAAGCAAACTGTGCAACCGCCGCAATGGAGGCAAAAATGAATCCAGGCCAAAGCTCTACGATGACTTTCCTGCTACAATCTCCCTCACTCTCTAGCCTAACAATTGAGTACGTACTCTTTTCCTATCTTTGAGCTGTATTTTACATTAATTTTATATTTATTATTTTTTAAATAAAGACAAACTTCATAATATTCAGATATTTAGAAATAAAAATAACCTTTAACTATTTGATATTTGGATCTTAACACGATATTTTGTTATTAGGGTATATATGTTAAAATTTAAATGTTAATACACGTCTTGAATTCAGCTATTAACTTCTAAAAATAAAGGATCTATTACGTAGTCTTTACCTTGTATTTTGCTGATAAATTATGTGCAAAAATTCTGAATCTCATGGTCCATTTCAAGCAACCGATGGAGGTCAACATCGTCATCGTTCTAATACCTTGGATGCTCCATCATGTCCACTACAAAGGATGAAAGTTAAATCTCCTGTAATTAACTGGACAGTGGTACGGCTTTACTGTATTAATTGTAATTAATCTGTAATTAACCTGTGTCCACTTGCTCAATTTAGCAGATGCTGAGCTAACAAACAACCTAAATAGTTATTATGATATATTAGAACTGTCACCTCAGTTTGTGTTTGCTACGATTGAAAATATTTTTTCCCGGAACATATTTTCAGTGTTTGATGGTTAGTGAAAAATATAATTTGAAAGGTGTATAAATATATATTAAGGATAATTTGAGAGACATCCCTTTAGATTAATCTAATACTAAACTTTCTTGTAATTTGCGATATAAGAAATACTTTTCTAGTTTTGATTTCTTAGTGAGAATTTTTGTTTTGTTTATTTGTCACTGTTTATCTCATTACCTAAACATTATTCCTCGGGGGCAATCCCCAATTCAGAAACAACAACAAAACATATCATCCAGAACCATGAAAATTTTTCTTCTTCCTAAATTCTCTGTCAATCAATCATGAAAAGACTGCAATCTTACTGAAACTTCTCCATAATTTATCTGTAATTTTAGACTAAATTTATATGATGTAGTTCATATTTTATGATGACAATATAGACTAAGTAGTGAAACAAGTAAGTGGGTCTTGGAAGTATGGATTAGAATTCATATAATGTTCTATTCTTCTCGTCTTCCTTCAGTTTGAAATTCAATTCTTTACAGAATCATTAGAATATGAGATGGAGATTGTCGATCAATAAAGTTTCACGACGAGTTTCTTGCATTGAAAGCTCTCAGTAGCTCGAACATTTCGAACTGATGCTAAATATAAATTAAACACCCATACTTATATCTAAAACGGCAATAATAATCATTAGTTCCAACTTCCAAGTTAATTAGCGTCAACCACATCAACCCTAACAATGCGTATCACTAAATTTAGGGTCATCCTAGACCAATATTCAATAATTCCAGCTCTCTAATGCTAGAAATTATTGTACAAGCATGACTCGACCTTAATCTATAAGTCAAATGTTTTTTTTCTTTTCTTGTGTCCTATTCTTCATTAACGTTTCAAGTCTAACCCATTTTCATTTACTATGGCATCATATCTATGCACGGACACATACAGAGATCAACACGACTTAAATAAATGATCCCAAGCCATCGCCTCTTATTTTATCCTTTCCGTATATCTGTTCACGCCTTCTGATAGAGGAATTATATCAAATCTTGTCTAATTGGCTGTACATCCGTCATAATTTGGTTTATCTAAATGCTCAAAAATAAATAGGACCGGACTTTGAAACACTAGTTTCTGATTATGTCAAATATCATGATTAAAACTTTCAAAAACCTGAAGAATAACTCAACATTTTTCTATTCCAATTGTTTTCCTCTTTTTCCGCTGTTTACTGAAACAAAAAAATCCACAGCTGCTCAACAATAGTAACATACCCGGTGTGATCCCATAAGTGAGGTCCGGAGAGTGTTAGAGTACCCAGACCTTACCTCTACCTTAGATAAGGTAGAGAGCTGTAATGAAAACAATTTACCTATACTTTTGCTCTAGCAGATTTTGTTTTCGAGAAAGAAATGTGGGCTATGCGATGAAGAATCCTTTCACCAAATCGATATTATTCGAAGATGAGAACCTCTGATCCTGCCTAGCTAGCCTTTTCACCTCAACCTCTGAACTATGTACCTCTCAAGAGCACTGACAACTGTATCTGGAAAATCCACCAGATTGTGAAAACCATAACAATATGGAAACCCAAGCATTAATCAGGGATATGTTTAACAATTAGTTCTGTATTTACTGTACCGAAACATCTCTATTCGGCAAAATGGTATTCACATATTTCAAATTCATCTTTCTGGTTTTATAATCCCTTAATACTGATGGTTTCACCCCTCCGAGAATGTAACTTCTTGAGCAAAGATTAGGTTGTCTCATCAAATGCCATCACCTAGAAATCAAAAAAAGAAGGCCAACTTGAAATTTTAGAAAAAATACTTTTCAAAAGAATACATGTATTTTATCTACTGGATTAAAGTGTACATCTGTTAAACATGTAACTATTACTGAAATAACTACAAAACTGAAGGATCTTAAGAGAGCTTGAATTAGTGTGTTACATGGTCAAAGAGAAAAAACAGAAATATTTCAGGTAACGTATTTTTATGAAAAGACATATTATTTCCACCGAAATCATTAATTGCATCGCCAAAAGAATAACCGCACGACCCACCAACCATATCCGAATCAATATAATCTCCTGAGTTTCCTAGTAGACTCCCTTTTCCTTTTTGTTTCTCATTCCCGGTGTTTTCTATTGCTCCGGTACTTGTTTTAATCCAAACTCATCACAATTTAACAGTGGGAAATGCTTTGTAAATTTTTCACACAAATGGTGCAGAACAGAAAGAACTAAGCAAATCCCTGATTCTTCTGCGCCAAATTGCAGTACAGCTAGCTTGAAACTGAAATTGATAGCTGAGATTTCTACTCAAATTGCAACGCCGAATACGAATTATCGAGTTCCAACATGCCAAGGAAAACTGACAACAGGGGAAGGCAAGCAAAGCCGCTGAAGAATAGGGCACAAATAAAAATTAAAATAAAGGAGAGAGTAGGGAGGAGAGAGAACCGGCTGGAGTAAGCCAATAGCAGGGAATGAATCATACATTTACTCTTGTTGCATAGGTGGTGTTATAGCAACATTAGCATCAAATAAAGTGTTTGGTCTACAGAAGACTCATTATTTTTTTTTGGGTATATCTTTTATATTGCATGCTGTTAAACCTTGGACACGACAAAACATATTTTAGGCCCTTTATATGGTCCTCTTCAAATTTACATAACAAAATCTCTTTTTATATTTTCTCTAAAAGTGGTGTCAAATACCACTTATCCATCAGGCTAAACCCGAATAATATAAGCTAACAGATGGAAATTAGCTAGATTTACCAAACCCTTTCATGAATCTCATCATTGCCTTTTCAACAAATCTATTAAAATCAGCAAAGCTCAAAACTCCAAATCACATTTTTAGGTCAAACTGCACCAGACTGCTGTACCCTGACCTGGTAAAGCCAACCAGTCCACCTTTTTTAAGGAACATTTCTGGGCCTGTTTCATGCTTATCCACAAATCTCTGTAGGGCTGATACTGAAAATGCATATGGGGCTGACTTAAAAGCACTAAAAAACTCCAAGTCCTTATCTTGAACATGCAAATTTTTGGCCAACCCAAGCCACGGAGTAATTCGCTAAGCTCAAGCATAAGCCCAAGTGTTTGCACCAAATTAGGTCAGGCACCAGAATAGTTGCCACTATCCATCGTCCACAAGTTGTTTGATTGCATACCTGAATCCATTTAGTCAACTTTACCAATAATATCTAAGGAACTATCAAACCTGGATGGAATTGCATAAAAACACAGGAGCTTCTCATCTTCTCAACTACCTTATCACCTTTAGACCTCGACACCTTTATTTCAGCAAAAGTATACTCTTGATCCCAACTTATGGCGTACTTGACTGGGAAAGAAATATAAAAAAAAGAAATATAGACTTTTGAAACATGTTGTCTAAAACAAGCCATAGAGATTTTGTATGGCTATAAATCATCCCAGTTGCGATAAAATAGGAAGTTTGAAGTTAATTTATTTCTATGTAAGTGTGACATCTGTATTTCTTTATTTTTTGGATGACCGTGGTGTCTGGGCTTAGCTTTCGCGCACCTCGATTAAATCCATGGGGTACCTGCCACCTCCCACCAGTAATAGATAAATCTATCCACCAAGGCCAAAAGAGATGGGAAGCATCACCTAATGTTTTTTGTCTCCGCTGGGAATTGAATCTGAGACCTTAAACCTTAGGGTTCTTTAATTCATTTCATTGACCACTAGGTCACACCCTTGGGTGCGAGTGTGACCTCAATTTTTAAAAAAAATACTAAAAGAAAAGTATGACACATAAATTGGAACAGAGGGAGTACTTCTTAGGGTTATAAAATGAGAAATGGAGGCCAACAACAAGGCTGGAGGAGGTGGCATTAATCACACAGGATGAGCAACTGTGGCTGGAAAGACCCTTTGAGGAATTTGAAGTGCTTGACTCTATAACATAAAGTGCTCCAGATAAAGCTTAAGGACCTGATGGATACACCATGGCATTCTACCAAAAAGCATACATAGTGATCGAACATGACACTATGGGTGCTCTTCAACACTTCAATAACATGGTCAGATCATGTGATGCATCATTCATAACTCTTATTCTTATAAAGAAAGGAGTTGTAGAGTTAAGAGACTACAGGCCAATTAGTTTTTGACAGTGTGTATAAAATTGGCTTCAAAATTTTAGAGTGATACAGGAACTGCTTTCAGGGCATCAACATGCATTTTTTATCAAATCAAGTAGATTACTGATGCAGTTTGTTAGCTAATAAGATCTTGGATTGGAAGTTGAAATCCAAACAGCCTGGTCCTCTATTCAGGACATTGAAAGGGCCTTTGATCAGCTGAACTGGTAATGGGATTTGGAGAAGGATGGCTTAAGTGGATCAACTTCAGTGTTACCTTTGTTAAATAATTTGTCCTAATAAATGGTGGACGTGTAGGCTTTTTCTCTCCTTTGATAGGTGAAAGGGAAGGAGATCCCCTCTCCCTATTCCTATCTATTTTTATTACCGAAGGGACTCAGTAAAATAATTGAGAAACCAATCAACTAGATTTGTTGGAAGCTATAAGGTTGGAAATGATACCGGGAATTCCGTCGCAGTTTCTCATCTGCTCTATGCAGATGAAACTCTCATATTGTGTAGAGCTGAAAGATTTACAAGTAACATACTTGAATCTCACACTTAAAATTTTTGAAGCCATATCAAGACTATATTAACATGTTAAATAGCACCATATACCCAGTTAATGTAGTCCCTGAACTGGAGGATCAATCACAAACATTGTGCTGCAGCCTGGGCTCCTTCCCAGCAACATACCTGGGCCTCTCACCAGGTGCAAGATACAAGTTGCACGAAATCTGGAATAGGGTTATTGAGAAGAGAAAAGATCAACATCTTGACAAATACAGTACCTATTTTTTGGGGCAGATTAACACACACTCATTAACAGTGTGTTGGACAGCATTGAGACATACTTTATGTTCCTTTTTCCAATACCAATCAAAGTACAGGAAGCTGGATCAGCTAAGATGTGAATCTCATTGGGAAGGAAATGGTCAGAATCACAAATTTCATCTGATCAAATGACCAACAGTCATCTTAACAAAGGAGCATAAAGGTCTGGGTATGAGTACAGATCTGACACTACATAAAAAAAGTATGCTAATGAAATGGCATTGGAAGTACATCATGGAAAATCTAGGGTTGTGGAAAGCAGTGATCAAAGCAAAACATGGGAAGTAGAACGATTGGTACACAAAGCAGAACAGATTACCATATACACAGGTCCTTGGGAACATATTTCACAATTGTGGGATGAGTTCCAAATTTACTCAAAACTCAAGGTAGAGAATGGAGCACAGATAAAATTTTGGAAGGACAAGTAGTTGAATCAGTGCCTCTGGAAATTGAAATTCCACTTCTCTATCAACTAGATTCTAATATTGGGAGAATAACTCAAAGGGACTTTCAGGAAGTATTTGGTATGGAGGAAAAATTTTTCGGAAAATGCTTTTTTATTTGGACAAAATTTTTGGAAAACATTTTCTCTAGGAAAACAAGTTCCTTAAAAATGAGGAAAATAACACCCTTCATGGAAATAGGGAAAACAAGTTGTACAAGTGATATTCTAGGATTATTGTATCCTTCTACCCACCCAATGCCCCCAACCCCTATCCCTTGCCCATCTCACCCCACCATCCCCAAGATCCCACACCCCACCCCCTCCCTATAGTTTTCCTACATTATATATTAAAAGTGCTTGAGATAACATTTTCTCTTCTTGCTTATCAAAAACTAGAAAATAAGCAAGGAATCATCTAGTTTTCAACAAACATGTTCTAGAAAACATTTTCCAAGGAAAATATTCTCCTTCGTACCAGATACACCCTCAGTTCACGAGAAATTTCCAAGATTGGCAGTTGAATACATTTATAGAACTATATGCCAAACAGGAAGGGACTATGATCAATCCTCGGAGACAGGATAAGTAGGAGTAGGGGGATTCTCAGAATCAGGCATTTTGTGTGAAGGAAGTGTATGCCCATTTGCCTGGAAATTGATGTGGAGAATTAGACTATCTACTAAGGTGTCCGTTTCAGCTGGATAGCATTATATGAAGCATCTCTCGCCCAGTACAACTTCAATAGGAGTTACAAACAGTGAATAGGTGTTACATTTGCCAACTAGACTCAGAAAGTGTTAAGCATCATGTTTACGTTATAGACTAGCAGCTGATACATAAAGTATGCTCTTCTCTATTTCTTTTGCATATAAAAGTTTATTTTTTTTGCATATAAAAGTTTTTGCTGATACATAAAGTATGCTCTTCTCTATTTCTTTTGCATATAAAAGTTTATTTTTTTTTCATATAAAAGTTTTTGTTAATGGTGCCTGTCTCTATTTTTTGGTGCATCTGGAATTAAAAAACCGCAGATGCTTTGATGGGATCTCAACTCCTTGTCATAAACTTAAGCCAGAAGCTTACTGAATTTATTTAGTTGGCTCATCTAGGCCCCTATATCGACTGTGAAATTATTTGGAATTCTGTTAAGATATGATGTTTCAGCCTAACTCAACCCAAAAGATAGCTCATGAAGGGAAGATTACCCTAGTCATATAAGCAAACTACCAATTTGTTCCCCAACCTGACTGGAATGTGGACCCAGAGCCTAAATGAGGACTTGACCTTGATACCATGTAAAGATATGACACTTGAGCCTAACTCAAGTCTGAAAGCTAACTCATGAGAGAAGGATTGTTCAAATCCATATAAGTAAATCACCAGTTCATTCTCTAACCAATGTGTGACTCTAACCCACTCTAACAGATTACTTAGCTATATAGATTGCTTTTGAATATGAACAGACACCGTTAAGTAATAATGTAACCTTTGTCCTGCATCTTCTTGATGCTTACTAATGACAATTCCCATGCAAAGAATAGATTCTTTTATTTTCTCACAGAACTTTTACTCAAACAACTTCTCCCCAAAAAGTTGCATGTGATATCTCCCCTTCAACAATCTCCCTCTAATGTTGTATATCTCCAAATGTTTACCAAAACCTCAAGATATTGTCCGCGTTAATCATTAATTTCTTGTTGCTCTTGCTATTGCCATCATTCTTTATCAGTTTGATTAAATTTTTAGAGACCAAAACTTAAAACTTCCTCAAGATAGGCACCCATCGTGGGCTTCCACATGTTTAACTGTATAACAAGCCACTAGACTTTGGCACCACAACCATCAACACTTAAGGGACCCTGTAGTTAGCAAATTTAGTGGCATGATTATACGAAGTCTCTCAAGAATAGGACAATATCTAAAAAAAACATGCACGTGCACATGCAACGTAATTGTTAATGTTCAGGTTGTATCATTTTACCAAGTATCTCCCTGTTTTGGAATAAATTCTTCGGCGCTCCCTCGGAGTTTATTCTAATGTTCATCTAATGTTGTTGACTTGCTTCTGAAGGCCTAGAAATGCTATAAGTTATGAAATACTTGACATGTTTTCTCAGACTATTCCACCGTTCAAGCTCTCGCACTACAATTGCCATGTTACACTAAACATTTGCTGATTAGCTGCCTCAGTTACTGAGACACAAGAAGCTACTGCACTTTCTCCTATTTTTTAATCATGTTCAGTAATTTTAACTTAGTTGCTATTTTTTAGGTATTTATTGAAATTTTTAGGAAGTTATTGACCATGAAATCATCTACAAACTAGTGGCTCAAATATAGACTTTGGTTGTTGCACTTCTTATTGACTTTTTGTATTTAAATACCATTTCAATTCAATAAGAATAATCTCTCCGACAACAAATATTTTTTCTCTTCTTGACTTTATTTCATTTTCTAAAAGTTGAAATTAAGATTAAAAACCAACAAATGTGGTACCAGAGCTCTCTTTTTTAAGGA
>JBDJHY010000049.1:6182168-6192747 GCA_039654485.1 Withania somnifera | reverse complement strand
TTTTTTTCCTTTTTTCCTTCTATGGATGCAGAGACACCTTCCACTCCACCTGTCTTATGAAGGCTATCGCCTGGGCAGTAAAAATGAAGGCATATATGGAGGCAAATAATCTGCAGGAAGATGTTGAGCAGGACTACGAAGTTCCTTCCTTGCCTGCAATCTAATCATGGCGTAGATAAGGAATCACACGGAAAATAAAATAAGAAAATCAAAGGCTAGAGTGACGTTGTTTGTTGCAATCTCATTTGAGATCCTTGTCAGAATTATTACAATGAAATCAACATTTGAAGTCCGGAATTTCCTAGAGAAAGAATATGAAAGAGATGAATGGATCAAAGAAATGTGTAATCTCAACCTGATTAGAGAATTCAGAAGATGAAGGATTCGGAGACAATCAAAGAGTATTTAGATAGATTACTCAACATTACCAAACAATGTAAGATTACTTGGCTTAGAGTTTCCTGATTCTAGATTGATTTAAAAAACTCTTGGAATAACCCCGGAAAGGTTTGAAGCAACTATTTCCTCGCTGGAAAATTCTAAGGATCCATCAAATATTAGTTTGGCAGAACTATTAAATTCCTTGCAGGCACAAGAACAGAGAATACTTATGAGGTCGGAAGGATCTGTTGATGGTGCACTACCAGCAAAAGCTCAATCAAACTAGGGGGACAAAGGAAAGAAAACGTTGAAAAACTCTAAGGATCTGTCAAATATTAGTTTGCCAGTAGAACTATTGAATTCCTTGCAGGTACAAGAACAAAGAAGGCTTATGAGGCTGAAGGATCTGTTGAGGGTGCACTATCTGCAAAAGTTCAGTCAAACTAGGGAAACAAAGGAAAGAAAAAAGTAGAACAAGAAGAAAAACTCAGGTTCTCATTCTCCTAGAACCAAACCTCATTTTCCTCCTTGCAAGCATTGTGGAAATAAGGGTCATCCACCATTCAAATGCCGGAGAAGTCCGGAGAAAGCAGTGTGAGAAATGTCAAAAGATGTGATATCATAAAAAGATTTTCAAGAACACTCCGCAAAATAGTGTTGCACAAGTAGAAAAATAGAAAGATGAGGAGCAACTCTTTATAGCCACCTGTTTTGAACTAGCTACTTGAGTGACAAGTGGCTTATTGACAACGGTTGCACCAACCACATGACATTTGATCGTGATCTCTTTAAGGAGTTGGGTACTACAGTAATTTCCAAAGTACAAGTTCGCAATAAAGACTAAATTTCTGTTGAACACAAAAGTACTGTGAAAATAAAAAGCTCTTTAGGTATAAAACTAATCAGGGATGTATTTTTGTACTTAATATAAGTCATAGTCTGTTAAGTGTTGGCCAGATGCTTGAGAACGGTTTCAAACTTCTTTTGAAACTAATTATTGTCAAATCAAGAATGAAGATGACAAAAATTTATTCAAAGTAATGATGAAGGTTTGAAACCAATTATTGTCAAATCAAGAATGAAGATGACAAAGATTTATTCAAAGTAATGATGAAGGAAAGAAGCTTCACTTTGGATCTTTTAGAGCATGAGCAAAAAGCTTATTCTGCAACTAAGATCAAAGATCAATGTACAAATTTGGCACAAAAGGCTTCTTACAAAAGAAAGATCTTGTGTAAGGGTTGCCTAATCTTGAAGCTGAGATACTAGATTGCAGAACATGTTGATTTGCCAAGCAAACAAGGCTTTGCTTCAAGAAAGCAACCTAAGGGCTACTGAAAAACTAAAGCTAATCCATACAAATCTGCTGGTCCTCACAAAACTTTGTCGATCAAGGGAGTAAGTATTACATAGTTTTCATTGATGACTATACGAAAAGTGCACAAAGGTGTTTGTGGATAATCAAGCAGCTATTGCTATCTCAAATAATCTTGTTTTTCATGCAAAAACCAAGCATTTCAATTCGAAACTATTCTTTCTTCGAGACATGCAGAAAGAAGGATCTGTTGGGTTAAAGTATTGCAAAACGGAGCTTCAACTGACAGATATGTTTACCAAAACCTAGCCAAAGAGTAGATTTGAATTTCTTAGAGAAAGGCTTGGAATCTGCAGCAACTGAAGCAAAGAGGAGTATTGATTAACTGCCTCAGCTACTGTAGTAAAAGATGCAACAAGTTGGTGCATTTTCTTCTACCTTTTAGTCATGTTCAGTGGTGTTAACTTAGTTGTTGTTCTTTAGGTGTTTATTGATTAGGAAGTTGTTGATCATGAAATCATATGCAAAGTAGTTGCTTAAATGTAGGCTCTAGTTGCACTTATTTCTTTATTTGAACACCAATTCAGTTCAACAAAAATAATCTTTCCAGCAGCAAATATTTCTTCGCTTCTTCTTGCCTTTATTTCATTTTCTAAGAGTTCAAGTTGAGGTTAAAACTCCAACAACCTTCTACACTTGACTGCAGATTGGGCCTTTGCACTCTCACAATTGGCAACAACAACATACCCTGTACACTCCCACAAAGTGGAATATGGGAGGGTAGAGTGTACACAGTCCATAACACTATGTCGTAGGTGAGGTAGAGAGGTTTCCGATAGACCCTTGGCTCAAGACAAAAACTGTCTAGAAAAAGATAGAGTACACGAACAAGGAAGATTGGGTAGTAAAAATAACAGATATTAGCAGAAGCAAGACAATCACAAAATAATACTATAAACAATCTATACCTGAAACAACAAATCTCACCAAAACTCCAGGAATATTACACTACAAGCAAAGCACTATGTTCCTTAGCATGGGAGACAAAACAAAACAAACCTACCTATTAACAAGAACAAACTCCATCCTACTAAGCTTCTAACCTAATACGCGTCCCCCACACCTTCCTATCTAGGGTCATGTCTCCGGTAATGAGCATTCATTAAAATAAACCTCCCAACTGGCATTCATTAAAATAAACCTCCTCTACAGATTTCCAACAACCTCTTTTCCTTAAGTTCATTCCATACAACTATCTTTATGATACAGAAAACCTCAGTATTTCACAGAAAGCAGTATCAGTGGAGGAAAAGTTAAAAGTCTGCCCATTTGTGTATAATTACCAAATAGAAAAAAAGGTAACTAAACAAATAAGCAATGAGCCAATCCTCCATGTCAAGTATTTGCAATGAGTTGGCCCACATACCATTAGTTTTCCCGGAAGAATCAAAAAAGTAATCTGAAGAATATCAGCTCATGCTTTTTGGTCACATAAGATAATCTTTGACGAACATACGAGTGTGGCTGAGAATAAGAATTGGTTAATTCATGAAAAAGAATCTTAAGCTGATAAAAACGAGAGACATAGTTCTTTACACCCTCTCCTTGTTTTCCCTTTCCTAGTTCTCACTTTCTCCACAAAATTTAGATGTTTCTTTTTAATCTATAAGAATATAATCTAAACTTTACACCATGTAGATTATTGGAACTGCCGCCTTATTATGGATCGAAATTTTAAAGATAAGCAGTGTAGGGAGGATTTGTGCAGCTTCACGAAGGGACTTGAGTCTAGATTGTCAGGTTATAACAGCAATATAATGAACTACTTGAATGTCATTGAGGAAGAGAGGTCAATGTAGAAAAATAAAAATATGCTGACATTTCCTCGGAAAGCCTGGGACCTGTGGGTACCATACCAGAATATATAGGACAGGCTCAACTATGACACCAAATCAAGCATAAAAAAAGGAGAAAGAAATGGCACATAAATATAAACGACATCACAATTACCTTGCCACAAACTGGACAGCTGTCACTTCTTTCCATCCACTCATATATACAACTCAGGTGGAAATGATGAGAGCATTTTGTTATTATTTTTGGGTTTTCCTCTGTATATTCTGAAAGAGATGAGATCATCAGGGTCATTTTTTGTTTTGATAACATAAATTAAAGAGCATCAGGGTCCTAAAGGTTAATATCCAAAAGATACCTTGAACTTTTGCTAAACATGGGCAGAAACCATCCAATATAACCCAACAAGTATGTGAATTACATACTGACCCAGAACTATTATTAAACGGAAAAAGGACAAATATATCCACAAACTTTCAAAAATGGTATGTATATCCCTCGTAATACTTTAGGAATGTATATACCTTTATTGTCATACTTTAGGGCCACATTAGACCCAACCAATTTATTCTACCTGACCCGCTTTAGACCCGAAATAAAAAACCCAATTTATAATGCACTAGAATGAGTCTCTTTTGAACAAGCCTTCTAAATCCAAATTTTTTGTCCTTTTATTTGAGTTCATAATAATAATAACTGGCTTACTGAACATAGAATCCAACTAAGCAACATTCTTGGTTAACATATTAATAGTTGACTTTCTACATGACTAATCTAATATTCAACTGAAAGCAATGTTAGGCTTTTAAGTTCATATTTCCGAATACAGACCCGCGTGGTCAGTTGAGTTCGAAGAGTGATGTTTACAGCTATGGCATTGTGCTCCTGGAACTACTTACTGGCCGTGAACCTGTTGCTCATACATTGCCACATGGGCAACAGAGTCTTGTAACTTGGATATAGCCTTCTAGATTCTCATCTGCCTTGCTGAAACAGATGACTGCAGTTGCTGCCTTGTGCGTGCAATATGAAGCAGACTTCCGACCAAACATGAGCATTGTAGTAAAGGTTCTTCAGCCTCTGGTACCTCGGCCAGTACCAAGTTAAACATCACGGGTCATTTGGTGGATATTGAGTCTATCAGGCATGAAAGGGTGGGTTTGTTTTTTCGGGTCTAAAGCGGGTCAGGTAGAATAAATTGGGTGGGTCTTTTTAATTTTGGGTAAAAAATAAAAGAAAATGGGGTAAATCGAGCAGCTCTCGCCACGTGTCGTTCTGTTTGGGTTAAGGATATATGTAGCCCTAAAGTATGACGGTAAAGGTAAATACATCCTAAAGCATAACGAAGGGTATGCGTACCATTTTTGGAAGTTCGAGGGTATACTGTTGTTCACCAGTTGAGTGTTTAATTCTTTACCACTTGGGCACATTACAATTGGTATTACACCATTGATTTTAGATGGAAAACTATAACACTGAGTAGGTTAATTTAAATTTCCATTGTCTACCAGATAAACTAATGTCTAAATTATACTACCAGAGGGTGGGACAAGAGGAATCAAAGATGAGTTATTATAACTCTCTGCAGCGTGCATAGACTACTTTGAACATTCAATGAAGTAGAACGCAAGGCTATAAAAAATTTACCTTCAAGACATGTTGGGCAAACATCTTCATCTTCAAAATAATAATAGATATGAGCATCTCCAGAAGTCATTTTAGCGGTTGAGAATTCCACAGAAGATTTATTGTACTCTTTTGATCCTTTTTCAAATGTAGGCCGACTCCATTTATTAACATCATTTAACGATTCAGGTTCATCAAAACTTCTTTGTAGTGGTTCTGTTTCATCGTGCGAGTGGCTTGAGCCTTTCTCCCTTCTTGAGACTTGTCCATCTTGTTGCAAGCGGAAATAACTTAGATCAGCATCATAAGGCAATGGTCTCGGAGGAGAACAGTACATGTCAGATAATGAGTCATCAAGAGATGCTGTAGAACTCAAAGATGCTGCACCTTGATCGGATGAAGGGATGACATGTCTTTCTCCTCTATGGAGAAGTGATGCATACTGCAAGATAAGAAAATGAAGATCTGTAAATTCTATGGCAAATAAAGGAGAGTAATTATCATCAGAACCTATTCAGTGAGTGAAAAAGGTTTTGATATCAAGCTATTGACATCTAAATAAAAGACTATATCCAAAGATAATATTTTGTGATAAATATACCTAAGCAGATTATGCAGATAAGTTCAGCTTCCGGATAATTTCAAAAGGTCCAATATTCAGTTCCATATTTTGCATGAGTGAGAGCTGAGGATGTGTGATGTGCCGAGATTTCACGGCACGTTCAACGCTTTTAACAAAGGATTTTGTGGTTCTTAAGTACGTTTTGTGTGATATGATGGAATTTTGTGTTTATGTGCGGGAAAACAGGTCGTGCGCGCAAAAGTTGGAGTTTTTAGTTAAAATGACCAAGTGTGGCCCCATGGATGAAGATGACGGACCATGGAACAAATCCACGGACCGTCCTGTTACTCGTGAAAGATGTCCCGCGAGCTAAAAGGGGGTTCGCTAATAACAGCTCATTTGACGGCCCGTGGAACAAAAGAACGGACCATCCCGCTGACCGTAAAAGAGATGCCACCGGAGTGCAAAATCGATACCTATTTGATGGACTATGAAACTAGTCCACGGACTGTCCTGTCAATCATAGACCAAAATCCTGCAAAGGTGCAATTTTTGGGGTTCAAACCACGGTTCAAGATGATGGACCGCCATTCCTATTCACGAAACGTCGAATGACCCTTGGACAAATCATTGTTCTTGGGTTTTGGGATTCAAACATTGATTTCATTCATGCCATACAATATTGGTTTTACTATTCAATCTTGTAAGTTCTTTATTATGATTTCTACACAAACTCTTGATATGGTTCATACAAATATAATGCTAAACACCATAACAAGGATTGAGGGAAATATGATGGAATAATGAAAGTAGGTTAAAGATAACAGTGATCCTTAAAGGTGATTGTGCATGCATTGTTAATCTCTTTGCTTTAACTGCATTTTAACGGTTGCAAAAGTTAGAACTCGCCATAAATCTTAACTTGCTTTATAAAAAAAGTAGAGCTTAGAAAAGAGATCAACAATGGAGATTTTAGGCTTCTGATCCTTATCTAATGGCTTAAGCTTTTACAAGGAAAGTTAATCCGAGACAAGTGATAAGGTTTAACTTGTAAATACTCAAAGACCGAAAGTATTTATAGTCTTAGTCGTCAATGTGAGTCGAAAGACGTTAGGATGAACCTTAATCATTAGTTTTGCATGTATAACACCGAGATAGATTACCCGTTAAATAGACCTACAGGAGTTATGACTACATGGGGAACACAGTCCTAGTTCATTATCATATCTTGATTACAATAACATAAATCTTAACATTGGTTACCGATAATTATAAATCTTAAATTCTTTTATTTGTTACGAAATCCCCCCCCCTCCCCCCGGAAAAATTGACTACCTTTGACATAAATCATAGTGGGCTTATTTCTCGCGTAAATTCCTATGAGATTGACCAACCTAGTTGGATTTTATATTTGACAACTACTGCTTTATACTTTATTTAGAATGGTTTTCCCAAGATGATGGGAACCTAAAAGTCCACCTCAGTGTCCAAGATGACAAAATCGACATGGAAGATGATATTCTCCACTTTTACTAGAACAGTATACAATATACCCACTAGACAGTGTACCTTTCAATGTCTGATTTAGGACTGCTGAGAGTTTGCCCATTTGCTTAATAGAAGTGGAGTGTGAATCAACCAGACGGTCAATTTGTGATATCCCCCAACCCAACCCCCCATCTCTTTCAACCCTTTTCAATGTGAGCCTTACTGAAATAGTAATGTTGTTTCATCATCTGACAGAGGGAAGAGACAACCTATTTGCAATGCAAAGAAGGAATCCCATGGACAAGATCCGCTAGCATATGGAATTTAAAGGTTGGCTTGTTTCACAGCCTGAAATCAGTCCCTCCTCTCGTTTCAATTTCTTTAGCGAACACAGCATGTCTAAGTGATTTAGTGTACAAGGGAAAAAACTAACTTTTCATGCAAAAAAAAAAAAACAAATATTACTCCAACTGAGCACCAAGCAACAGCAGAGTAACTTACTACTCTCTGCAAATATGAGCATTCCTATTTAAACAGATCTAAGAAGTAAATGACTTTCGAGTCTCGCTGTTCAAAATACTGAAGTCAATTTCCACCACCATACTAATGCTATCGTTCATAAAACAAGTGCCCTTACGGCTGAACATTGTCCCATGACAAAAGCAATCATAACAAGTTCAATTTGAACTTCCTAACTATTTCAGGTGGAATGTTAATTAATGATTCAGAGAAATATGTCTAGAAAGGTACTATCCATTGATATACGACTGTGTAAGCAGCAGTAGTGTATTAAAAAGAAGGAATTATAAGCTGGTTATACAACAATGGCATCGAAAAGCATACCATATGCAAGAAGTTCTGAACAAGAGTTTGAAGGCATATACAGTTCCTATACATTGAGCTGTTGGGGTGGGCAAAATTTTCACATTCGTCTTGCAAGCAGCAACAAACTGCACCCATTATATCTTCTTCAACCTATGAGGTACCTCAAAAACCGTTTCAAATTTCATTGACAATCCCAACTGTCTCTATTTCCTGATTGTGGAAGAAAAAATTGTCGTGATTGGAACTTGGGGTAACTAAATACAACTGACGAAAGGCCTTCAGCAAGCAAATTAATAAGCGATCCAATTGGGCACCCGTTCTCTTCAGGAAACCCTGAATGAGTGAATGCCCTTTCTGATCAAGGCCTTAAGAAAAAAGGGTATGATGTTCAACACCTGTAACAGAAAAGCCAATGAAACTATCAGAACTAAGATATCCACAAACAGATGGTATACTTTAGAAGACATAAACTACTTCCAAACTTGCAGCTCTTGACGAGATACACCTTAACTCCAAAAAAACTCTTGTTGGCTATATAAATCCTCAATATTCATTCAACTCCACTTGGACCCTTTTATTTCCAAAGATCAGAGTGTTCAATACAGTAGTTAAATGTGATATCTTTTTATGCAATTGTGGAACTCTGAAAAAATCACATTCTTTGGCAATCAAGCACTGCATAGCACCTAATTGAGGCGGAGAAAAATTTCAACTTTATGGGTTTTGAATTTTAGAATGACGACTTCAAGTGTTAATACATATGTTCTAAATAATGAATTCCACAACAGAATACACTGTTTGAGCAAAAGCTACTGGGTTCGGACGAACCCCATACCTAAGCTTCTTTCGTGAATTCAATGCGAACTTAAAACAACAAAGACTAATGGAGAATTACAGAAAGTCGATACAAATATATAAAACTTCAATTTTTTCCAGGGATTAGAGGAAAGATTACTTTTTTTCCTCTTATTGTCTTAATGGGCATGAAGGGCTTCATTCACACAATCGTAGTAAACAAGCAACCATAAATGATCAGCTAAAGAAGTTCAATCGTCACAACCGTAAGGCAAACAGACAAGCAAGAATTGGGCAATTCTAATTTCAGATTAATCCATTCTTGACAGATATATATATATATATAGAGAAGCACCTCAATAAAAAAAGAGAAAAAGCGATAGAATGGATGATTGTGTCGGAGAAAAGAGAAAAGCCAAGAATTGTTGAAATCGGAGGGAGGCTAGATGTTTTTGGATTGTTTATTTTCCTTTTCCTTTTCCTTTTCTATATAAGGGACGATGTTGAAGTTTCGCCAACATAATCACGGATACGCGTCAATACAGAATATACCCTCAATCATATAGAAAACCTCGAGCCTTTAGCCTCCTCTCTTTTTTTTCCGTTATTCTTTTTAAGGAAAAAAAAAAGGTGTAAATTATCTGTTATAATGTGCCAAGGTTTTATTTTTAGCAACTTACATATATCCCAATTCTTTGAATCATAACATCAAAAAATTTATGTCTCCAAAATTTTAAAAAAATTCATAATTAATAGATATTTTACATTCAAACACTTTGCAAAAAATCATAAATACACTTATACATTCATAAATTCATTATTCATTTACAATTATTTTATATTTTTAGAGATATTTTATTAAATAAATTACAAATATTATATTATTTTATAGATATTTTGTTAAACAAATCACAGATATTTTCCGTCGAGAAACAAATCAATCATAGTCACAGATATAGGACTTAAATTTCAACCGGACCACTGAAACATGCCGTCTGAAAAGCCATTCATCTGTCTACAAACTACTAGGGACTCCGGCAACAAAGACAACTCCGAAAAAATTGACGAATCCGGTAATTGAATAATCCTCTTTGTCTACTATACAGATTCTGATGCCACTTTTAATTTTTTTTCCCAAATACTATATTCATCCAACCTAATGGGAGTATAACATCAACTCAATTGAAGTGACTATTGTGTTTTCTTTGGATTTGCTTCTTGACTTCGAACGTAATTTTAGAGATCTTTTTGGTTTCTGCATCGTAATTTTGTGTCCTTTCAAGCACCAATATGATGTACAGTTTTCAAACCTAGCTAATTTTTTTAGATTTTTGAAATTTTGTGAAATTAGATAAATTGAAATATTGGACTCTATGGTTGTGTTTGGATAATTTTTTTCTTTTATTTTGCACTCCATTAGAAATCTGGTCCATCATTACAATTTTGGGGGCTTTTGTGTCAAGGGTGACAAAAAGTTTAAATTAAGGCATAATAATTTAAGTTATTTTAATTAAGTAGAGGTGATAAAAATTAAATGTCATTAATGAGTTGAAACTCATTTTCAGATTTATACTCAGAGTTTATTTTCTTAATATCATGTCCCGAGCCTACGTCCTGGATGGGACACAGTGCTCATGAGTCACAAGTGGCCCTAAGTTTGTTGGACCAAGGTTGGTTCAAGAGAATCGTCCTTCTACGTTTTGATTGATGACTAAACATTAAGTCAAAGATTT
>JBDJHY010000049.1:6166051-6178607 GCA_039654485.1 Withania somnifera | reverse complement strand
AAAGCCATTTAGTGACCAAAATTTGACTTTTAGTGACTAGAATCGTTTGTCACTAAAGGCTATTTTTCTTGTAGTGATATGGTCAACAAAGTTCTTCACCATCTTCCTTTTCTGGTAAAAGCGAGCATAAAAGCGCTCGGTCATTTGGCGGAATGAAGTAGTGCTGCCTTTGGGCAAGTCATCGGACCAAATCCTGGCTCTTTCAATTAAAAATTTTAGGAACACCCTGCACATGTGTTCCATGTTGTACTGACGGTTCATTATTTGAAATTTAGACTTTGATTAAAAATCACTAGAGTCAGTGCTCCCATCATAGGGTTTAATCTTCAGAGATTAGAAACCTTTTGGTAGGGGAGTATTTATTATATCCCTGGAGAAAGGAGTAATCACGTTCTCTGCTTTATCAATTCCTAGAATTTTACCTAACTCACTTATAATAAAATTCTTTTGGGAGTTCTTCTGTGGCTAACTCCCTCACTACTATTTCAGAATGGACTTCGATCTCGAGGAGGGTTGTGACTTCGGCGTCGTTCATCGAACTGCTTTTCTTTTCGTCTCTTGTGACGAGGATTCACCTCATATCTGCAACTCCTTCCTTTGCTGGATTGAGTACCCTCATTATACCTCACCTCGGGGTGCTCATCACACCATTGCTGGAACAAGGCCTCATGTTCTTGAGCAAATCTCTCAACAGCTGTTAACCGAATATTTGACCTCGCCTGATCCTGGTCACCTCGCTGACTGAAATGGGTGGAAGACACTCGGCTAGCTTGCGCCCTACCTCTGTGGCCACTACCACCTGGACCATCACCGCCGCGCGCTGTGGCCATGTCACCAAGACTTGCCCCTCGTGTGTTTTTAGTTCTTGTGGTAACCATCTTTTCAAAGTATTTGAATTCTAGTATTTTAGAACAAAAATCTACAACTATTGTTCCCCACAGACGGCGCCAACTGATGAATCTCGAAAACATCACCAACAACTCTACTAATAAATTCACCTCCTAGTAACAAACAACAACAATGAATCTCGAACAAACACCTGCAAAACAGAGTCCATGGTAGTCCTCGGAGTAATTCTCCGATGCTTAAGTTAGTAATGGGCTTATGAAGATTATATGAATGTTGTGTGTAAATAGTATGGTGAGCGTACCTTAGCCTCCTTACTTTTTGGCTTTTATACATGTTTCTTGTAATTGCCACCTTTAGTGGGCGCTAAAATCATAGAGTAACTTTCGCAGCGGTTATTGCTGCATTTATTGTAATTACTGTTGTTCAACGGTATTAATAGCAATTATCTAAGATAGTAATTATCTAATTGCAATAATAATTATCTGATATAATAATTATAACGGTATTCTACAGATACCTAAAAGAGGAATAAAAGCCATCATTCTAAGTCATGAAAGTAAGGGTAAGCTATAGTGAAGCTTCTCTTACTTCTGCTCTAAAAAGGAAGAAGTAACTGAAGTACAACTCCTTCCAAGAGCATTACCAAATGATCATTTCATAGCATTGATTACCATGAAAGATCATGGAGATGTTGACTTATGAAACATCAAACTTCAATAATCAATCTTATGAAAACACACTAACAACCTCACCGAACCAGCACTCACAACAAAATTTCAACAAAAAGCAATATGTTAATACAAAATTCATAGTATGTCTCACCTTTTTCGGGCAGGAACTGAGATCTTTAAACAGTTGAGAGGTTCTACTGATTTCAAACTTTTAACTAAACCAATACCTCACCCTTTCTAATACCCTGATAGGCAATAGGAATGTTCCTTAAAAACTACCATAGGGACTAGAAATCCCTCAACGTTATATCTCTTCAGAATTTTATGTGAAAATTTGGGACTTATAAGCTACTAATAGAACCTAGACGCTTCTAAATTCCAGTAGACACTAAGAACCCTAATTTTTTTAGCTATTGGGTGATTATTGAAGAACCTTGAACTACTACTAAATGACCACTCTCTAAGACCTAAGGTTGTTGTGTCTAAACTTAACCCAGGTTGCTCCCATATAGGGGTTTATATAGGAGATGGATTAAGGATTTTAAGGAGAGAAATTAGGGGAAAAAATGAAACCTTATCAGATAGAACACACAGGTGTCAAAAATCAAGAGGCTTCAGTTTAGAAACCACAAGATCAACATATCAGAGCGACTAAGGTGTGAATTTTGAAATCCACCCGTCAAATATTGTTTCACATAGCAACCAACAATGCACAATTAGCTGGAATATCAAAAGAAATTTGAAAAAAAAAAAAAAAAAACTTAAAAGTTAATGAGATCTTAAGGTATGGAACAATTCATCTCTTGTAGCAAATGGAGTAAGACAGGAGCAAATGATGAGTTAATGAAACCTCAATCTTCCCATTGTCGTTTGATGAATAAAATGAACGGATTTTGGGGTTAATCGTTGAGGGTCTATTCTGTTAAAGCTTCTCGAGTTTTCTCATGCATCAAACAGAGACTGAGTGGTTGGGGGCAGAATTGGTTGAGGTATCTAAGCTTTACTATAATTATTTTCTCCATTTATGAATAAATACACTGTTAACAAATTTCTTTACAAGTTACTTATTTTTATAAAATAAATAATTTTTTTAATAACTTATCTTTTAAAAAAATATAACATTTTAATAATTTTTTAGTTTTATACAACTTTATTTATTTAAAAAGGAATAAAATTTAAGAATATTATTTATATCTTATTCATTATTTAAAATATGCTTTTTAAAAAAATAAATAAATAAACTAAAAATATATTTATTTAAAATCGGAAGGAGTAATAATAATTTTTATCAATATTATATGGTTGAAGCTGTTTAAAAGAAACAATTCATAATGTGCACAATATTTATTTTTAAGTACACATTCATATTCAATAAAAAGTTAATGGAATTTGATGATGAAGAAGAAGAAACTAAAAGAAGTTAATAAATTTAGGTAAGGCAAGAAGAAAGAAACAGTTGAAAAAAATGTTATATTCTTTAATGTTTCAATTTTGCGTTTTGTCGATTTTTTGGTGTCTATTATTTTTTTTTTTTATGTATCTTTCAATTGAGTTTAATGTACTAATAAAATTCAATTATCATTTTAAACTAAATTTATTATTTAATTTATTTTATTTAGATGTTACTATTACTATAATGATATGAATTTTAGGTTAGTACTTTTATTAATCCAATGTGTGGATATTTGGAAAGAAGAAAATTGAATTTGAAATAAGACATTAAGTTTTAAAAGGTGAATGTAAGTGTAATATGATTTTTTATTTTTTTATTTTTTTGGCCAACTTTTTAGAGCTCATGCAGTACGAAGAGAGTGAAAAATATTTTATGCTATTTTGCTGGAATATTTAAAATAGCAAATAATATTTAAGAGGTAATAACGACGCTCTATAATTTAACTTTTAATCTTGCTAAACGTTAATATTTAAGAGGGTTTTGCAATTTTTTTCCAAGTTATTTATTATACATTTTAAAAAAATTATCTCTAAATATTTATTTAGCCATGCAACTTGATCAAGATTTTGAAAATATAAATTTTTAATTATTCTTAAGTTCTAAAAAATCAGGCCAGATCAATTTTTGTGTTTAGAAACTTTTACTCACAAAATTTTAATTTTTTTAAAAATAAAATATATATTCATGCATGATTTTAAATTTTAAAATTAAAAATAACATTTTTTATAAGCTTTAAGTTATAATATTTCATATTTCTAGCTTCAAAATGGCGAAAGGTAATTGAGTTGATAAAGATAAAAGGGTGGAGAAGCTTATTTAGGAAGGCTACATGAGAACAAATTAAAGATGCGGACATTAAAGTATGACCAAACCACACAAGCAACATGGATAAGTTGTCTAGTTTATTGAATCAAGCCTTTATTTTCGATTAAGAAATTTCCTATAAATGTGCCATCAGTTTCTATAGCGCTTGAGAGCTTAGGTAGAGTATTCCATAATATTTAATTTATGTAAAATTTTGCTTATTTTATTCTGGTGTAAAAATTACCAGACAAATAAATAAAACATTAATTTTTTCAGGGAGACCACACCGTGGAGATCATGTGACTTTGTATTAAAAGAGGATAAAGTAGTAACAGACTCTAGATTACTATCATACGTTTCATCCATGTCATCCAGCATTTCAGGTTAATTGTCGTCTTTTAGTTCCCTTTTTTTTTTTTAAAGAAAAATAAAATACATCTAAGATTATAAAGTAAAAAAACATATTTAAAATATTTTTTAATTTAAAATTATTAAATTTATTTTTTAAAATTTTGTGTCGAAATAAAATAAATTAAAAGGGTGGAATTACGAATTACTTGCTTATTTAAAGCCCATTATATCGTCAATTCACTTTGATTGTACATGCAACAATATAGTATATGGAGAAATTCAAGTCTGTAGCAGTAGTACTACTCTTGATTATAGTATTGGTTTATGTTCAATCAGTGGAATCAGAAATTCCACTTGCACCAGCAGTATATGTTTTTGGGGATTCAATATTTGATAGTGGGAATAATAATGTTTTGCCAACTTTTGCTAAGGCTGATTTCAAGCCTTATGGTTCAAATTTTGATGGAGGCAGAGCTACTGGAAGGTTTACAAATGGAAAAACTGTTGCTGATTTTATAGCTGAATTTCTTGGATTGCCGTTTTCTCCACCTTACTTGAGTTTCAGAGGATCAGTTAAATTCACAGGGTTAAATTATGCATCTGGTTCATGCGGTATTTTACCTAAAACAGGAAACTTTATCGTAAGATTCATTTACTACTTCTTTCTCTTTTTGTTTTTTTTTAACTTAAAATCTTCAGACTTGATTTTGGGATTCCTCCATCCTTGTCAGTTTCGAGCCTCTCCCAACATGGAATATGAACATGAGCGAAAAGTTAAAAAATCTGAAACTAGTACATTTAAGCATATACAAGTTAAATCCAACTCCATATGGTGCAAGTGTAACTTAATTATGATGTTTGGTAGGGGAAGTGCCTACATTTTTCAGAGCAGGTTGATTTGTTCCAGCGAACGGTGGAGGGAGAATTGCGTAGACAATTTGATGATCCTGAGGAGCTTTCTAGTTATTTGTCGAGGTCCATTTTTCTCATCTCTACAGGCAGCAATGACTATGTAAACAACTATCTACAACCAAATTTTTATAGCACCAGCAAACACTATACTCCTGAGTCATTTGCCAAATTTCTCCTTGATGCACTTTCTCAACAATTTCAGGCAAGTATTTCTCATTACACATGCAGGATATACATTGATAAACAACTTGCAGTAACATCTGTTTATGGTTGATCATCATAAAGAACTTACTAGTAAATCATATAAGATTTTTTAGTGTTATGCACTCATGATGCTGTACAAAATATCTAAACAATTAGAGCATTTAAAAAACAATTACAGATAATTCTATTTATAGCATGTAGGCCAAGCTATTAGCAAGTCAAAAGTGTTTTTCCTTTTTAACGAAACAAATACCTAAGATGCTCTAATAATATTAAAAATGTGTATGTCATATTACACAAATTGATTACTTACACAACCCTTAAAAAAAAACATTAACTGACTTAATTGTCGTTATTTATTACTTATTTATAATTAATACTCATTTTTTTACAACATATTATTTATCTCTTTATATTTATTACTAAAGAGTAAAAATATAAACAAACAACTAATTATGTCTTAATTTCTTAAAATGATAAATATTATAAAGAAAAATTATAACATAACAAGTATTTAAAAACGAAAGAAGTATTATTTAGAAAATTACACCTAAATGAACTTAAAAATTGCCAATTTTGAATATTTGCCGGTCACACTTGTCTCATGGGCTAACCTTGTAGGTCAAAATTAAAAAATTGTTAAATGTGAAGTACTGTCTCTAAATTAAAACTTTAGTATGGGATAACAAATTAAGTTGGTATATTAGTTAAATTCATGTGTATTATTTGTGCAGAGGTTATATCGACTAGGAGCAAGAAAGGTTATAATGTTCGAAATAGGACCAATTGGTTGCATTCCATCATTTACAAAGCAGCTTCGCCACAATGGACATTGCGTCGAAGAATATAACCATCTCGCAGTAATCTTCAACAGTCAGCTCAGTGACATGCTCAAAAACCTCACTTCCACCCTTCAAGGCTCCGCCTTTATTCTTGGCCATGCTCACTGGCTCGGCTATGACGCCATCACCAATCCTTCCACTTACGGTAATATAAGTTGTGAAAATTGTTAAATTTCACAAATGCTCATTATTATAAAGAAAATCATAAAATTAAATTTTATAACCAAGAAAATCTCTAGCTGCTTTGTGTCTTATGATAAAATAAAACTCACTGGAAATTCTTGGAATATTATTCCGGCAACGGCATGGAAACTATATATAGTCCCACTTCAATGAAAGCAACATTTTTTTATTTGTAAGCACTGCCTCATCTTCAACAGATCAAACAATAGCCCATCATTTTCCCATTTAATTTCTCTCAATTTCTTTTACCTCCATTTAATTCATATTTTCCCCGTTTTTCAAATGAAAGTTGAAGTTTAGTAGCAGACATATATAATATGATATAGAAATTGAATGTAACTGGGTCATGATGACATAATAGTGCTAACTTTTTATTTAATTGTATCTTAGGTGGCAACTTAGTTGTAATGTCCGATATACCGGGTCTATATATATAAACCTTTGGTCATACTTCATTTTGTGTGAAATGTAGGGTAATTAGATAGATGTGTTTTTGCTTCAACAAATCCTTCGTTAGTTAGATGATTATCCTTGAAATTAACTCTTACGACAATTAAAAGTTCAGAATATCTGTTTTTTTTAGTCAAATATATGATTGTAGGAAGAAAATTTTAATAAATATTTTTTGTGTTTGTAGGTTTAACGGATCCAACTAGTCCATGTTGCATCACTTGGGGAAATGGAACATCAGCTTGCATACCAGAACTTGTGCCGTGCAGTGACGCAGATAAACACTATTTCTGGGATGGTTATCATCTTACTGAAACCGTATATAGGGTTATTGCAACTAAATGTTTTAATGGGACATCTGTTTGTATTCCACACAATATCAAGGAACTTGTAGATGGTTGATAAGAGACGTCATTATCTCTTTTATTTATTTTTTTTGAAAAAAAGGTTTATGTAAGTTGAGTGCGTATGTAATGCTAGAATGGTTCAAGGTCTTACGTTCTTTCTGTCCTTTTTTCCTTTGGCCAAACGCCTACTTTCATGGGAAATTCGCGACAAAAAGGTTTTAAAATTAAGGAAAAGTAACATAAATTTTAATTATCGAGTAGAGGTTAAAAATTAAGATTAGTGTTAATGACACTAATTTTAAAATGTCTAAGTTTTATTATTTACACGAAATTCTATATTCTTTCCCACCCTCCTCCTACCCTGCCCCAATTCCTACCACCGCCACCGCCGCCACCACCTCCTGCTCCATCATCGCCGTTGCTGCTGCCGCCACCACCACCACCTCCTTCTCTTAATGCACTACCATCACATCCATTTCCTCCACTATCACCACTATCACCTCTTCCTTCAACACAATTATCATCTCTTCCTGCTCCTATTCCATCACCTCTCCATCCATCAATAACATCACCATTTTCTTCTTGGACGTCATCGTCAACACTAATACCTCTTCCTCTGCAACAACTATCTTCTTCATCAACTCCTCCTTCACTCTATTTTTGGCCAGAAAACTAAAGCAAATGTTGCTGCAACAATTATCGAAGTTGCTGCTGCAATAACCATCATAGCAACAATCGCAGTTGTTGCAGCAACTATCATAACGTGATTATTGTAGCTAAGTAAAAAATAATCTTTTGAACTTATTATAAACAAAGCAATGTCATTTGACCAAGCCACTTTCATATTTTTTTTAATTCAAAACTTTTTCGTTACCCTCCACTCAATTTTCTCTAGTTCCGTTGATCTTTGAAGTGCTAAATACAAGATAAGTTTGGCATTCCAAATTTTACTTCCGTTGATCTTTGAAGTCCTAAATACAAGATAAGTTTGGCATTCCAAACTTTTACAAGAGTGCTGAAGACCAGCTCTTGATGTTAACACCAAAATATAGCCTTAGCTTCTACGGATGTGCAAAGTTTTGGCTAGCAAGTTGCGTCCTAAGAGGGTTCAAAAATAAAATGTGATGGCTTCATTGGCTTGATCCTGTAACTAAGGTAGATATCATTTGTCTAAATTAATCAACCCTCTAACTGATCTAAGGAGAGCATAGAAAGAGTTGATAAAATCTGGATTCCATTACTACTGTGACCATAACAAGCCAGCTTATTTGCTGGCTTTTTTGCCTCACCGAAGCATTGACTAATATTGAATCCATGCTCCTCAACTAATATTTGGATTTCCTTGATCTCACAAGCAATTTCCTAAGGAGGTCACTGTTCCCTTTTTATGTACTTTGAAAGTAAGAGAGAGTTGGCTTCTCCCCATGCTAGAAATAATTTGCACACAATTTTAAACCATAAAACAGTGCTGAGGCCTCGGCCACGTTACTGGTACCTTGTCCCATACAAATGGTATATGCAAAGATAAATTTCCTTTTCTATCTCTAATTAGACGAACTCCTCCAAATTGTCAGTGGATATAACTTACATCGATGTTTATCTTTACTATCATAGTAAGAGGTTTTCTCTGGTTGACTAGAAGAGAAGATCTTTGATGACTTATATTATCCATAGATCTACGCATACTTTTCCAAGAGTTTTTCAGGATTCCACTGTCAAATTTCTTCTTGGTTATCTGCGAGAGATAATTGAGAATGTTAGTATTCGTTTCCCAGCGCACATGCAAGTGGACGTGGTCTCACAAGTAATATAGTAGCTCTTTCGAGCCGGATATCGAACCCTCAAGGAACTTGGAATTATGAATTAGTTTCCTAAATGATTCTTATAGGGAATTCAATATTTATGCAATTGAAAGTAACAATAGAAGAAATTAATTTTTATATTATTCTATATTTAACTACGGATATTTAAATGAGACTTGGAAAGAAACAATCAACTGTTGTCGATATAAGTAACTATTCCAGGACTATGGCATTGCACACATTCATATATGATCTTAGTTTTCCATAAACATCATTATTTCTCTAATTGTTGATCCTAGGGTTGAAATTATTAGTTAGGGATTGATAGTCCTCTAATCAATATTTATATAATCCCCACAACTTCTTCGATGACTGGTGTTGTGGTGATTTAACATAAATGCATTATAGTTATCTTCCCGATTTAACCAAGTGAGTTAACTAAGTACATGATCATGTCTTAATTGCAATTCATGTTCATTATTCTAATGTTAGAGTCAACAAACACAATCTCACTCCTTACAATCCCTTTCCACTCGCCAGATTACCGAATTAGTGCACTTTCCGAGTTATATATTTTTTCTAATGGTTTCCAAGAAATTAGAACACATTAGTTCCGAAGAGTAAGAACAATTAATAATGAGAAATAATTAATAGTTTAGGTCAACCAATATCATACCACATGTGCTACCCATAACCCTAGAACAAGGGTTTTTAGCCAAGAATAGTCATGTTCAATTCAGAAAATAACATATGTAACATTAACATGAGCGATAGATGTAACTCTTGGTTGCTTGAATATCTCTTCTATTTGATGTCTTCTATCCCAAGTGCTTCTATCCTCCCAAAAATGTCCTCTTAAGGCTTATATAGATGCCCAAGAAAAAAGACTGATTTGCCCCTAAATAATCCTGTAATTTGAAGACAATTGTTGCCCGGATAAACATGGGATCACGACGTGATCCCAGTCGTGATGGGAAATCTATCACGTCGTGATCCCTATAGTGACAGGGCCAATTTTCCTGCATGTCTTTCCTGCTCATTTTGGCTTCCACTTCCACTTGATCTATATTCCTCAAGGCTCCAAATATACCTGAAATAAGCTAATCATATGGGTGAGTAATGCTACAAACGTATTTGATAACAAAATACTCAAAAAGCACGTAATTATTCTCGAAACTAAGTCAAAACATGGAAATTAAATGACGTTAAGGCATATAAATATTCCTAAGATCACAACCCCACACTTAGACTTTTGTTCATCCTCAAACAATTACTTACACACAAAAAATCAACCTAAAAGTCAATGATCGAATTCACATGATACATTAGTTATGTCCTAACAAATTATGCGGAAACTCACACACTTCAAACCATTAACTAAACATCAATACAATAGATCTCTAGGCAAAGAATATACACTAATACATTACTCAACACAATGTGGATTTGTAGGCTAACTTGGCACTTAAATGAAACAAACCAATTGTGTATACCATGACTCTGCAAGTGTTCTCTCATAAGAAAGAATAGTCCACACCCTTGTCAATTTATAAAATTGACTATCGTTTTAAGGACGTTTTAGCAATTATACCCGACTCTCACACTCACAAAGAATTCACATGCATGCACAAACATATGCTTTTCCATTATGTAAATCTCCACTAATTAAGCATGCATTGACTAGAATCAAATAAGACTTTAATGGATTGTAATGTAGGCTAACAGACAGGCAGGAAAACTTTATAAAAGTGACTTAAACTTCCCTAAGCACTTTACACTTTTTATTTCCTAACAACCATTAATCCTTTACTTCATTCTTTAACCTTTTTAAAATCTCTCTTACTAACCGACTCACCCTTTTGTAAGAATGCCTTCTCACTTTCATTATTTTGAGCACTTTATCTTTTTCTTTATTTTTCTTATCATTTTTTTCTAATTTTTGTTTTCTTGGCATGTAAGCACTCTATCCAAGAGGGTCTTTGTACCATATTACACTATTTGGTACCCCTTTCTTTTTTCTCCTTTTTCCTTTATTTATATATTTTGACTCCAATCCTAGCTCATGTACCACTGCTAAAGGAAGCAGCGTGCAAAAATAAGGAATCAATAAACAGGATAAAGACAAACAAAGTTACGGCTACCAAAGAATATGCAATAGGATCAAAAGGCTGACTGGTGATACTATATCTGAATAGGCTAAAATTTTACAAAATATATCAACAAAGGCTTATATCATTTTCTAGTCAAAGCAATACTTTTCATTTTTCCTCGATAACATACAGGGCAAATTCTATACTAAGATACATGATGTGGAAAATACAAAAATCGCACCTCACTTGGCACATTGGATCGACTAGCATTACACAAATGTTGAGTCCCAAATAAGGACAAATTGAAATTAAGCCACAGTACTGTTTAGTGCTAAGAGATATTATATGTAATTCTCACCCAGTAACCTACTCATTGCGCTCAGTCATAGTTTGAAGTTATTTGATTTTCTAAAGTTAGGAACATTATCCAATGTACTTGGTGCTGTAATCATTGCAGGGTTCTACTTATGTTATTCTATCTATGACTAATATCCCTTAAGATAGTCGTTATTCATCCAACGTCAGGAAAAGTCCTTTATTCTATAACGAAAAAGAAGATAAAATAAACACAAATAACTACCTATTCTTAATCAAGGGGACTATCCTTAGAAAAGAGCCGACAAGAAAAACTAAGGACCCCAAATGCAAAATAAAATCGAAAAATTAACGTACAAAAAGTAAAATACATAAACTAAAAATAAACATTACATAACCAATAAAATTTAAAAAGTACAATACCAGCAAAAATAAAAAGTACATAACCAATCAAAGAGAAAAAGTACAACATGACAAACAAAGTAAATTTAAACAACCTAAGTCATACTATCAACACACCCTATCACCCCACACTTAAAAATCAAGCACTGTCCCCAGTGCACAAAATACGATAAAGATAAGGGCTTAAAACTCCCTGTTCAGTCGTTCATGTCCTCCGATTCGGAGATGTGAAGGCCTTCTTCCTCACCCATCAGCTTAGCATCTCCCATAGCATTGCCCTCCTCATCGTCACTCTCCTCCTCAGCGTCATAATCCCCCTGTGCATATTCATCTTCAGTGGGGACATCATCCTTGATACGCTCAACAAAAGTAAGCACAATCCTGCATATTTTGCTAGCATCATCATTCAGCGGGTACTGCAAGTGCATGACATTTATCTCTTCTTCTGTTATAGGTCTACCTCCAATTTGCAGCCTCAACATTTTGGTTCCATACATGAAATCAAAATAGCTTTAGCACATAGTGTTGCACTCCTATTGCGTCAATTTCTGTCCACCACCACCCTCAGTTGTAACCTTATTTTTAGTCACGTCCATAGCTTTAGTTAGCGGAGGATGGATGGCATCTGCCAGATTTTCTTCAATCTCTTGTCCATATAAAAATCGGGCGATCATGCTCCCTAAGATATACCTCCACCGCTAACTATATCTTTCCTTCTTTAGTCAAGCTTGGATTACCCCATCGATATTAATTTGCTTTTTTGGGAATCATTGCTAGGAATAAAGATTGAATTGCACCTGGCTTGCTCCTATTTGACTTCAATTACCATATAGATTAGAAAAACCTTCCTTCTCTCAAGGGATTTCCATAACTCCCCTAAC
>JBDJHY010000049.1:6128069-6147536 GCA_039654485.1 Withania somnifera | reverse complement strand
ATCTCACAAGGAGAGTCAACTTGGTCATCTAAAGGATCAACTAGTGTTTGTCTACTCACAACATTAGAATTACCATGCACTGAGATGCTACCATGTGCATCACAAGGCAAAAGCTCATTATGCCCATCATGATACAAGCTATCACTTACATTTACTTGGCTACTAGCCACAAGAGTCAAACTTGCCTTGGTATTCCTCCTTAGAGGAAACTAGCTCCTTTGAAAATCTCCCATAAGCCTCATGTAATTTAGCATGGTGAGGCGCCTCCTTAGGCTTGCCTCCTAGAATCCCTTCATAAGAATCAAAACAACTAGAGGGAGAATAAAAGTTAATGTAAGTTCGTGATAATTCATTCACTTCACTCCACAAATCCTCTCCTTTTTCCACTCTAAGAATGTCACCTATCACTTATTTACTCCTCTTTATCTTTTGTCTCTAATTTTGTTTGGAGTCAGAATAAGTGCTAAGGATTTCGGGTGAAAGGTTGGAAGTTCCTTTCACATCAAGCTTCTATTTGGTTGTACAAGAAGTTAAAGTAGTCACATCTATGCATGACTCCTTAGTAGCAACCTCACATGGTGCATACTCTTTTTCTTCTACTAAAGACTCCTCTATTGCACCCGTACAAAGAGCCTTCATAGGTTCATGTACCTCTTCGGCCTCAAACTTAGCAAATAATTGGAAAATCTTGTCAAGACCCCATTTTGAGGCCCTTGGGTCCTCATCCTAGCTTCTCTCATGTAGAAAGAATGAGGTTTCAAGTAGAAGTGTTTCACTCATCTCCTTAGTGTCAATGGGTAATGGTGATAAGGATGAATGCCCTTGAAACTACGGTATATAGCAGTACCAATCTTGCACATAGGGAATTCGATGGCTTAGGAACCAAGAACTTTCCAAAAGTATTTTGAAATTCTCCATGGGAATGATGTCAAACCATACCAACTCTTGAAGATCTCCGAGTTAAAGCAGTACCCTCACTTCCCTAACTACCGAATATCTTTGAAATGGATAAGGGTTTTGTTTCAAAGCAATCCCAACAAAGTAACCGCATGAGGTGTGATAAAGTTGTTCATTGTATAATCATTGAATTCAAGTAACAAACCTTCACAACTACCCATACTCACATTGGTTATGAACATGTCTCTCTCCAAGACTTGTCTTTCATGTGTTTGGTAGGAAGAAGCACAAAACGAGGGTGAAAAACCAACCTCACAACTTCCTACATGATCTCCTTCTTCGATGACTCCATAACAATTTAATCCATGTTCGTAAAACTAGGATCCAATCCCTTGAATTCCTCTATCATACCCACAAGAACTACCAAGGTCCTCATAGAACCCTAGTTTGCTCTCACGAGTTCTTCCATAACTACTCATGTGATCACAAGCATAATATGAATCCATGGAGTACATTTTAAATTTAGGGAACGTGAAAAACTCAACAAACAAGTTACTTTTTAAAGCCTCATGCCTCTCTTATTTGAATTTTGACTCGAAGTACCTAGGACATCCTTTCACGGTCTATAAGAAACGAACATGGCCAATCACTTCACAAGGTGGATTTTTGTTGACTAAAAAAAAAGAAAAAACACAAGATCCAAAGAAATAACAACATAATAAAAGAGAAAAGCTTAAAAGAAAGCACAAACAAAAACGGACACAAAGAACTAACTAACAACTAAGTAGAAGAATTACTAGTTGTTAACTAGTTTTGGAAATTTGAAAAGAATTTGATGTTAAAAACTGAAACTAAGATTAGTAAACTTGAATTGAACCAAGGAGCGATGTTACCACCAGGTTTGAGCGATTTTGGAAGTGGTTTCCAAGTGTACTTGGCCGTCGTCTAAGTGGGAAGACCGCTATCAAAGGTGGGCCTTCGCCGTAATTAGAAAAAAATAATGGGCTGGCAGCAGGTGGCTGCCATCCAAAGGGTGGACCACCGTCCCTCTTGGCGGTGGGAGTGGGCTGGCCGCCGTCCCCTTAAATCCTCTGCCGTCTTGGGAAATTTACCTAGGGTTTGCATGGGATTTTCTCCTTCTTTGTAATTACTTTTGTACCCCCAAGCCTTATGTTTTTCCACCAAAATACCTCAGCCAAAAACACCTTTTCACTAAATTAAAACTCCACTTGGATCAAACAACTCACCTGGAAGGATTCATTCAACAATTTATGAACACAAGCAAGAACACCATGAACACCAAATTCTGAAAACATTCAAATCATTGCGGAATTGAAAGAAAATTCAAACCTAGGGTTCTTATGACTTGTAGAATCTAATTATCAACTTTTAAACATCAAATTCCAACTTCGAGGTTAAGGATGACGGATCAAATGTAATTATTTTTCATCTTCTTCATATGAAGATGTGAAGAACATTTATGAACATGTTCAACCTTCAAATCTCCAACCACCCTCAAAATGAACTCCGATTCACCTCAAATTTCAACCACGAACTCTATTCGATATGGGAAACAAACCCCAACACTTTTCAACATTCAATTCGCAGCTGAATTCAAACCCACTTGTTCTTCATAGTCAATCTTGAAGAAGACTATGAAGGTTCATCTTCCAAAAATTGGAAACCTTATCATATCAAATCCAAAATTCACTAAATTTGATTCCCAAGATCCTTGAACTTTGAGAAACACTTCTAGTAACTTTTGGAAGCATGGACAACAACAAATCACTATGTAAATAGAGAAGAATTGATTGCCACACTCCTCTAAGTATAAGAAAATAATTTGTCAACTTTTGGAGCCCGAAAACCAACCAAATCAACACGAAATTGAGTTCAAAAATCTAAAAACTAAGAACATAAAGAACTTAGAATTCAAATTTTAGAAACTCACCAACACTCCACCAATCTCTACTAAATTTAAACCCTAAGTTGCTTGTTATGTAAGAATAACTTCTCAATACCCAAAAACTTTAGATTCTAACAATTCAGCTCCAAATTGAGCTCAAAAATTTGGATTGAAGAAGATGAAGATAAAGAATACCAAAAATTGCAATTACCTCAATTCAACTCCAATTTGAATTGAATTTGAACCAGATGATCCTTGCAACTTGTACTTGATGAATTTCAACTTTTCAAACCTCAAATCTTCTTCAATTGATCCCAATTTTAAATCACGTTCAAGCTCAATCTTCAACAATGGTAGAGGTAGCAATTCAACTCCGATTTAATTCAAATTTGAGACACGTGATCCAAATTACTAGGAGAACGATTCCTAGTAATCAAAATCAACAAACAAATCAAAATTGACTCAAATTAAATTTTGAATTTTTTCGGAAATTTTTTGGATTTTTTTATTTTTCCGAGTTTTACAACCTAGGAATGTAATTTGACGGAACAAATTATGAGTCAAGGCTCTAATACCAAATGATATATTCGAGATCTAAGAGGACTCAATTCATATCATTAACAAAAACACAAAAATGATAATATGCCAAATTAACAAAAATAAAAGATAGATTGAGAAATAGGAAAGGAGAAATGAAGAATAAGAATATTTAATTTGAATCCTCAAATAAACTAAAGGTAGAAGAGAATGAACTTCACCAACGAGAAACTCGATTGAATCTACAAATGAGTATCTCGATGTGAAATTCATAGCAAGAAGTTCGTAATCAACAATGGACGAACACCATTACTAATTCTCTAATCTAACCTAGAGAATAATTACTACAAGCTTAACAAGCTCTTAACTCAATTCATGAAAAATGATCAAAAGACCTCTAAAATTTGAAAGACCTACTATTTATACTAATAGGACTTTCATTATTTACACTCGAGTCCAAAAGTGACTCCAAATTACAAATTGACCCCTAAAGTTTGGTTCTCTTCAACTTAGGCCCTTGATGTCTTCAATTATCGCTCAAGCTATCCTCCATGCACGGAATTGCTCCTCTTGATCCTTGGATTCATTTGTTGGAGCTTCCTTTGGTGCTTCCATATTGACCATGTCTCGATTTATCTTGGCTAGACCTTGAAATATAGGTCTAGCATGATTGGTGCTTCCCGATATCATATCTTAGCCTTTGAGTGCTCTTGTGGCTCATTGTTTTGTAGTCAATTTACAACTCGCTCAGAAAGGTACAACGACGAAGGAGGGTTATAATAGAGATATTATAAAGAAAGATGTTTATTATACAAGAGATAGTTTGAGATTGTCTGAGATTGTCTGCCTCAAACTATTACAAGGATCCCCTATTTATACTAAGCTAGTGGGGTATCCGAAAATATCTTAAACCAATCAAAAGTTAGGATATCTTATCTTAATAGATAAGCATAACCCAAGGCTTATACTACACACTACACATGATACACATGGTACTTACAAATGACTCATCTAATTTGACAATACAGATCTCACATAATACGACAAGATAAGAATGAATCTTTATCTTTCGTACATTACAATTATTCCTTACTTTAATTATTATACTTCGTAATTGGTGTCTCTAATATTCTTTAGCTTCCATATCACTTAGCAGATTGCTTTAACAGGCTAGCAATGCAGGATGCATTTTGTTAAATCGTCGACATGATGTGCATTTATTGTAAAAAAATAAAACTTATTATCTCACGACGGGATCAAAGAGCAGGTTTTAATTTCAATTAACTACAACTGCCGGTTTTTTAATAGTAACAAAATATTTAGTATTTGAGAAAGCATTCAACGGTATATGTTCTTTGGTTTCCCATGATTTACATCTTAAGGCACACCCAACTAAACTTTTTCAGTTGATAAACTTAAGATTTGAAAAGGTCAATCTCGTAAAAATCAAAGTTTAATTATTATATCGAATTATTTTCAAAAAGTAAACTAATAAGATTTATTAATTTTAGTCACTCATCAAAGTTATTCACTTACATAGTGAGTTTGCATCATCAAAAATAACCAAGGGTAGACGCAATTGCTGGGAATCCTTCTTGTTTCCATTTTTACTTCTCCAACCCCAAAAATAAAATTTAGTACTTTAACAACAAAGCCAGTGCAATCCCACCGTTGGGATCTGAAAAATTAGTAGCACTTCAAATTTCAGAATTGACCATTTTAGGCGTCCAAAATATCAAGCATTGCAGCAGACAATAAGTGAACACTAAATGTAAAAGAAGAGTATAGACGTTGTCGGAGGAAAAATGTTTTTAAAGACAATAAGAAGATTCATAAAAACTGCAAATAGATAACAAGCAAAATTATGGTGTACAAAATATTGCAGTAATAAACTCACTCAAATATCCTCCTATCATTTGAGGTAGAACGGTTGGTAAATTCACTTTCTTGTTATCTGTATACTATTGCTTGATAACACACAAAAATCAAGTTCGATTCAACCCAAGAACGGCGAATATGGTATTGCAATAGAAACAAAAAGAAGATAAAACTGTTCACTCATGGTGAAGGAATTTGGTAGGCAGATTGCACTTTGGATTCCAGCAACGAAACATACTTATCAAGCATCGAAATAACAGCTTCAAATTCTGTAACTTGCTGTTCTATTGTGTCAATCTGCTGAACATACTCGTCAAAGCTGGCACTCTTAGACTTCAATTGCTCCACAAAAATCCTCAATCCTGAAGCCACATCTCCAAAGCCTTTATATTCTTCAGCAACTCTTGTATTCAATTTCTCCACAAGTCCAAGTACATTGTTGGTTTCCTGGGTTACAATAAACAAAGCAACATAGGCTTGTATTAGCAATACTGATTTTTAATAATACTAAGGTCAGGAATGGCAACTATAAAATAAAAATTTCCCAGCAATTTCTCCTTGCAACATATAGTTAAACTATTAACGGATCATTTATGAACTAAACATCTGGTCATACTCTTCAAAAATCAATTCTCCACTTCATCTGTGCAAATTATTTCTAAGCTGCCTACTAAGGTCTAAGGGAAACTATTTAGTTGTCATGGGAAGGCAACATTTCAGTATGATTACCATGAGAACTGAGAAGCATGTGCAAGGAATATGCAAAGAACGGTTAATTTCATTTGAAAATTCTGTCCGTTGATAATGTTACTGCAATACTAATTGCTTATTTAGTAAGACACAACGGTAGGACAACATCTGAGAGGGAAGAAAAACTAATTTCTTCAGAAGTTTATCAGCTACAGTAAATAAGAACAACCCCTCCTCACACCTCTAATGAAAAAAAAGAAAAGGAAAAGGAATTAACATATAAAAAGCAGCAACTGTTGAAAAAAAAAGAGAAAAGACAAACTTCCTTATACCTGGAGTTCACCTCTAATCATCGTGGAAACATTTGTAAAAAGGTCATTGAGCGACTCAGCCAAGTGGTCCCGCTCCATCTTTTTCAGCAGTTCACTGTTTAGGAACCTGAGGGATGAGAAAACTTGGTTGGTGTTGGTAGATACTGTTAAAGTTGTTTTGCCTTTCATAAAAATTATAACCAACCAAAAACAGAAGATATGGAACTCGGTCTTGGAGTTCCATGAACCAATAAAAGCAGCAACTTTCATATTCCAGGAAAAATGAAAGAATGAAATTTTTAGTGTGGAGATTGACTTGCAACAATTATGTCCGAAGGGGTAAACAAGAAAAAGATAATAACTAGACAACTGCAGACAAGACTACAAAGGGTACACTTGACCGCCTTCAATTGTTAATGGAGAGCTAATGATACAAGAAAGGAATATCTAGATTGAGAAATATTACTGGCAAAGGTCAAAATATGGAGCATAAGTAGAGCAAACTAGGGAAAGTTCATAGTGAAGCATCATAATAGAAATGGATGGAGCAGTTATTGCTACCATTGTACAAATTTGGCCTCTTGTCCTGATGCCACCATTGCTCAATACAAGCAAAAAGTAGCAGGGATGTCAGATAAGAAAGGTTGTCAAAAACTGGGAAATTGAAAGTCTGGAGCAGAGCGAATAATGTGCCGATAGAAGGTAGTTGCATGCAGCATAAAAGAAAATAGATTGACATCCTACAGCTCCAATGTGGAGTTGTGATATGAAGGGGCAGATACTTCGAGATGGAATAGTGATGGATTAGAAACATTGATAGCAAAGGCATGTTACAACGCATGGCCTGCATATGCTTTTGAATATTAGAACTCAACTTAAAGTAGCTTGCTTGGGTTGAATCATGTTGCATGATGATTGCCTAACTAAGGACAATTGGATAAAAAAAGAGTTGGAAAGGTCTAATTCATCTCCACTTGCCCTGCTCAACAGCAACAGAGAAATATTGGAGCATGCTTATGAATCTAGATGGAGTCTAATGGGTGACTTATAGATACCCAATGTCACGACCTAAAAATACAAGTCGTGATGGCACCTATTTTCCCAACCGACAGATAGGCTAACCCAATGATGCTACCAATCCAATTTCATCAATCAAGCAGAAAAGTACAAGGAAAACCAATTATCTCAAATATTAAGTCTTTCACATATAAAAGCGGAAACAGCTGAAATACCACCCAAGATTTAGTGTCATAAGTACCAGAGCTTCTACAATATGAAACAAGTCTGAAACTAGAATGACAAGTTTTAGATAAAAGCTATTATGATAAACTACCTCAATCCGGTTATCCGGTTATCCCTAAGACTGCTTTTCAGATACGCTATTAGATTATGATAAACTAAAATGCTTTTCACATAGACAAGTTTTCAACTAATGATAACCGGATCTCAAGTCAATCTTAGATAAAACTGAAGTACCCTAAAACTAATTAAATAAATCTATCAATACGAGGTTTCCTAATGGTAATCTTGTTCAATTGTTGGTAATCAATACACATACACATAGATCCATCCTTCTTCTTCACAAATGGTATTGGAATACCCCAAGAAGGTACACTCAATATAATAAACCCCTTGCTCAACAAATCCTGCAATTGCTCTTCCAATTCTGTCAGCACCGCCAGCTATGACGGAGTATATATAGACCGAGTGCCTGGTTCCAAGTCAATACAAAATCAACAAAAAATTAGGTGGAAGATTCGGTAAGCCTATAAGAAAGAGCTCAGAAAACTCACTCACCACCAAAATAGACTCAAGCATAAGGGTATCTATGCTAGTATCCCGAACAAGTGCTAAGTAAGCCAAACATCATTTCTCCGCCAACCGCGAGACCTAAGAAATGATCACACTTTTTGGAGTATAACTAGTAGAACCTCTCCACTGTACTCTAAGAATCCCCGTCATAGTTAACGTATCTATCTTGGCATGACAGTCCAAACTCGCATGATAAGAAGATAATCAATCCATCTCAAGGATAGCATCAAAGTCTACCATATCTAATACCTTCGAATCTGCTTGAGTATCATACCTAATCAAAGTAACTATCCACGACCGGTATAAGCAATCTACCACGATGGAATCCCAACAAGAGTAGAAACATATCCAGCCTCGAAGAAAAATATGCGGATATATAAGAATAGATAGAGCCCGAATCAAATAATATTGTAGTTGAACAATGATAAACCAGAATGATACCTGTGATAACAGCATTCGGAGCCTTGGCCTCTGGCCCATTTAGAAAAGCATAACACTGGGCTCAACCGCCCTCAGATTATGACCATCCACGGTCACCACCTCTGACCGAATGAGAACTACCTCTGTCAGTCGATGCACCTCCTCTAGTTGAAGGTTGTGCAACCCTAGAAGTCAAAGCCTGAAAACCTAGATACAAACCATCACGTTGAGCTTGGTCCAATCTCTTACGAAATATCCCGTGTCACCACTATCGAAACAACCCCTACGAGGCCTACACTCATGAGAGGAACATGAATGATCGAAATACCCTCCACGTCCTAGGGGTATGGAAGATAAGCCTTATGAAGTCTGTCCTGAACTGGAAGTACTAAAGTTAACATGGTCAACCTTAGACACTTGCATAGCCATATGAATGGGTCTGCTCAGTGTTCAGGAAAGCACCCGTTTCACCGCTTTAAGCGATGAAACGAAGCTTACCCGACTCGCTGCAGTAAGGCGATACAACTTCTGTAACGCGGCTGCTTCTTGTGTTGAAGCGTGAAACAGACAGAGGCGAGAAGCGGGTTGAGGCATACACTTCTCGTTAAAAGGCCTTTTAAAGGTTGAACTTAAATTTTTTAAAAAAGTATTAGTTAAGTGAAAATACATCGACTCATACTAGGATTTTATGTTGAGCTGCTGCAACTTGAGGAATTGGAGTTGCTCCTGCGACTTCTTCTTCTTCTACCTTCTACTTAGATCCATCTGGGACTTCTTATTCTCTTTTTCTTCTTCTTCATTTTTTTTCCTTTATTTCTTTCTTCTTCTTCTCCTCTTTTTTTAAATTCTACACTTCTCCCCTGTTTTTCAGTTTTGCACTTCTCATTTTCTTAGTTTTACTTTATGCTCTGTTTTCGTTTTTCTCCTAGCTCTTTTCTTTTTCATTTCTTTTTTTTTTTTTATCAATTTATGCTTTGTTTACAAATTAAATATCTTGCTAATTTCTTTTCTGTATCTTAACATGTTTGATCAGGCTTGGAAATATGGTAAAGGGTTAGTGAGACCAATAAAAACAAAGCTCCATGTGTATTTTGTAACTAAACATTTAATGGTAGAATTTTTCGCCATAAAATTTTATTGGCACTTTTAGTGACGTGGTTGGCTATAAAAATGTCTGAATGCTGTGAGGCAAGAAATAAGGGAGTATATTGAGGAAAAAAGGACCTAAAACGTCAAATGTTATCTCAACCAAAAGTTATGATTGTGATGATGAAATAAAGGAGAAGCAGTTGATCTGTCCATTTCTTCAAAATCACAAAATTAGACAAATGACGCAACTGCCTCTTCAAATTACGGGTCAACTGACAGGAAAGATACTTTAGATTACTACTTGTTTCCAAAGCCAGTAGACAATGCAGGGGGTACTAGTAGAAAGAGTGCATATGATATGGCAAAAGGAATTTTGAGGGATAGTGCAGTTGTAGGCTTTTCACGATGGTTGTACGATGCAGGGCTCCCCTTCAATTGTGTCAATTATACTAACACTTTTGTAGTCTTCGTTGAGGTTGTAGGCCAATGTGGTGCAGGAATAAAGCCTCCAACTTATCATGAAGTCCGTGTCAGCTATCCAAATAAAAAGGTAGAAGCGACAATGTTCCATTATGATGGATACGTGAAAAGCAAGAACGGAAAGCATGATCATCAATGTGTTGGTCAATTCTCTAAAAGGAAACTTGTTTCTTCAATTCATTGATGCAGGCGACTCGTCGACTAATGCTACCAAATATTCTCCTCATTTGAGAGAACAATAGAGAAGATTGGAGCAGAGAAAGTTGTTCAAGTTGTTACAGATAATGCAGCTGAAAATGTCGAAGCAGAGGATAATGATGATGGGAGTGTGCACATATATATTGGACTCCTTGTGCACTCCATCGTTTAAATTTGATTTTCGGGGATATTTTCAAGGAAAAATCCTTCAAAGATGTTTTCGCTAAGGCAATTAGGGTGTATTCCTACATTGTTCAGAGGCCTTTGTTGTTGAATATGATAAGGAGATTCACCAAACAAAAAAACTTGGTGAAACCTGGCAACACTAGATTTTCTACGGCTTTCTTGACATTGCAGAGTATGCACAAACAAAAGAGCAATTTGAAAACCTTGTTTGCTTCAGAAGAATGGAATAAAAGTAGATTTGCAAAAGAATTGACAGAGGAAAAGACGTTGCATGCATAATGCTTTCTTATACCTTTTGGAACAATGTTGTTTATGCTCTTAAAATCTGTGGTTCTTTGGTTACAGTTTTTCGATTGGTGGATGGTAAGGCAAAACCATCAATCGATTAAATTTATAAGGCAATGGATAAGGTTGAGGGGCTATAAGTAATTTTTTTACTGATAAGAATAAATGTGCAAAGGTCTTTGAGATCATTGATAGAAGGTGGAAGACTCAACTCTATCATGTCGCTGGTAATATCTTGAACCTATTACTCTTTTATAAGGGTGATAATTTACTGAAAAAGGATGTGTAGGAGGGATTCCATAACTGCATCGAGAAATTGGTTGTTGATGAAAATGTGTAAGATAATAATGGATCAGATTAGTATTTAACGTAGTACCGAAGGACTTTCTAGATTACCAACAGTCATAAGACAGAGACGAAATCATCAGGTATAAACTCTAAAATCAATTTTGAAAAACTTGATAAAGATATACATTTCTGCTTTATTATCATCCTAACTGATATACTCTAAAGTTGTCCATATTGCTAATTTTTTACTTATTCTTCTATCTTGATAGTTAAATGGTGGAGGCTTTATGATTCAAAAGCTCCATAGTTACAAAAGTTCGCGTCAAAGTTTTAGGCCTAACTTGTAGCTTATCTGGGTGTGAGATAAACTGGAGTATGCTCGAACATGTAAGGCTTAGAGGAAAGCTTTAGTATATTGAGATAACAATATTATATTTCAAATCTCTTAACTCCTACTAACGTCTCGCCAATATTTATTTTCAGAATCATTTCAAGAAGAGGAATAGATCGACTCTAAAGTGTCTCAATGACTTGGGTTCATAAAGTACAATAAAATATTGAGGCGTTATTACAGTGCTAGCAATGAAATTGATCCAATTAGCTTGGACAACATAGATGGTACCAATGAATGGCTAACTGGAGTTGAGAATGCTAAAGATGAAGTAATTTTTTAGGAAGATTCTAATTTCACTTAGGGTGTCTTTGCTGAGGCAAATGGAGTTGAGGAGCGTCGTTATGGTTTAAAGGGGAATACTTCAAGCTTATATAAGAAGGAAAAAGAAGAAGCTACTTCAAGATTAGTTAATTAAGTTGAGAAAGATGATGATGTTGAAGATGATTAGCAATATAATGATATTAGAGGGATAGAAGATCTTAACGATCTTGAATTAGATAACTAGAAGAACAAAAATTAGATGTCTTGAAACACTATTAACTTTGATTTGGTTTGTCCTGTGGTCTATGGAGATGGTCTATGGAGGATTTTATGATGTTTATCTTTTGGCTTTTTTTGAACTTTTGCTTATATATATATTCTCTATTTTCAAAAAAGTATGCTTCACTTTAATGAAGTGAGCACCTCATTTCACGCTTCGCTTAAAGCGTGAAGTGGGGCCCAGTCACTTTTTTCGCTTCACGCTTTCCTAAACATTGAGTCTGCTAGACTAAAACCTTTCATGAGTAACCTTGGCTCCTAGGCGGAGCAGCACTATAATCACCTGAATGACGAGCCCTTTTGCCCTCACATTGCTCAAATCCCTCGTGAATCTTTAAATCCCTAGTGGCATCTACCACCTTCTAAAATGAACACAATAATCAGTCCCTCAGCAAATCTTTCAACCCTCTCAAACTCGGTAGGAAGTATCCTCAATTCATGCCTAGCCAAGGCATGAGAATTGGCATCAAAACGCTAGGTTCATCGATCTAATGAGTACAAAAGCAGGGTCTAGTAGAATCTTATGGATCGGTACGATAACGTTCATACCTATCTTCAAAGGTTAGAGGATATTTAGGAAACTTCTATTCTTTCATTCCTTGGCATGCATACTTAACTCGGTTGGGACGCTACACGAGGTAGAAGGCGGGCGTGAGATCGAGGCAGAGGCCGTGTTGCAGCACTTTCTAAAGGCCGAGCACCAGCAGCCACCAAGGGCTATGCTAAGGCAATTTCTCTTGATCCAGATATGAAAGATGCGTCAAAGCATGTTGAGGAGTATGGACCAGCTTAGGCTCCACCTAGTTTTATCACCACTCTAGTGCTTCAGGATACTTTGGTTCGTACATTGGGATTTCTTGAGAGGATGGCTCAACCAGGTATATTGCTTGCTGCCTCAGATGGTTCACAAACTCTTGTTGGAGGTCAAACTCCAGACCAGATGATTGCTCCAGGTTTAAGACTTTAGGGACACAACCAACTATTGTTTGTAGTTCCCCGCTTAGATAGGGAGTTTCCTGGTGTTGCACCGCATCTAGCCAATAGACACGCCATGAATGTTGATGAGCAACAGATGTTCGAGAGGTTCCGGATGATAAATCCTCCGACCTATACTGGTGATCTGAGTGAGGATGCATATGAGTTTATAGCTAGCCATTATGAGGGGTTGCATAACTTGGGATCAGTGGAGTCCCATGGGGTTGATTACACAATATTTCAGATGATTGGCCCTACCAACCAGTGTTGGAGGGTTTATATTGATACCAGGCTACAGGATCACCTCCACTTTCATGGGCCCAGTTTGCTTAGGTGTTTCTTAATAAGTTCATCTCACATAGTGAGAGGGATCGCAAAAGGGATGAGTTTGAGGGGCTACAATAGGAGGGTGTGCCGATAGCTGGGTCTGAGACCAAATTTCATGCCTTCTCTTGGCATGGATTGATGATACTTTCCATCGAGGTTGAGAGGGAAGGTTTGTTAAGGGACTGATTATTGCGATTCGTACGAAAATTTCTCCGTATAGCTTCTGGGGGTTCATTTCAGAAATTGGTATATGCCGTCATGGATTTAGAGATGATTCGTTGTAAGGGATTTGAGCAGCGTGAGGACAAGAGGGCCCTTCATTCAGGTGATTATAGTGATGCTCCACCTAAAAGTCGAGGTTACCCAGGGAAGGGTTATCACCCTTAGTCTAGCAGCCATTCATGCAGCTATGCCAGTATTCGAGATTGATCATGTCGGTTGTAGTACTTCCAGTTCAGGACAGACTTCACTGGCTCATCTTTCATACCTTTAGGATATGGAGGGTATTTCAGTCATTTGGGTTCCTTTCATCTTAGACGTGGTGGTTCACATCAGGGTTCTCACGCTTTGACTTCTAGGGTTGCACAGCCTCCGACTAGGACAGAGTGGTAGAGGCGGTTCTCATTCGGTCAGAGGTGGTTCCCATTCCGGCCGAGGTGGTGACCATGAGGTGTACTGAGGGTGGTTGAGCCGAGTGTTATGCTTTTCCTAGTACACCAGAGGCAGAGGCTTCGGATGTTGTCATCACTGGTATCATTTTGTTTTGTTATCGTTCGACTACAGTATTATTTGATCCAGGATCTACCTATTCTTATATGTCTACATATTTTGCTTCGAGACCAAATATGTTATGTGAGTCGCTTGGTTTGTCTGTGCACGTTTCTACTCTTGTTAGGGATTTCGTAGTGGTAGATCGGGTATATTGATCGTGTGTTGTTACTCGACGGGGTATGATACTCAAGCAGATTTGAAGGTATTAGATATAGCAGATTTTGATGCGATCCTTGGGATGGATTGGTTATCTCCTTCCTATGCGATTTTGGATTGGCATGCCAAGACAGTTACATTAGCTATGCTAGGGATTCCTAGAGTAGAGTGGAGAGGTTCTCCTAGTCATGCTCCAAAAAGTGTGATATCATATCTTAAGGCTCGTCAGTTGGTGGAGAAAGAACGTTTGGCTTACTTAGTGCATGTTCGGGATACTAGAGCAGATACTCCTATGCTCGAGTCTATTAAGGTGTTGAGTGAGTTTTTTTAGGTCAATCTGACGGACCTACCAGGTCTTCCACCTGATCATAATATTGATTTTTGTATTGACTTGAAACCAAGTGCTCAACTCTTCTCTATTCCGCCATATTGGGTGCGCTAGCAGAATTCAAAGAGCAATTGTAGGATTTATTGAGCAAGGGGTTCATTAAAGTAAATGTATCTCCTTGGGTTGCTTACTATTTGTGAAGAAAAAGAATGGATCTATGCAAATGTGTATTGATTATTGCCAATAGAACAAGATTACCATCAGGAACAAGCATCTGATACCTCGTATTAATAATTTATTTGATCAACTTCAGAGTGCTTCAGTTTTCTCTGAAATTGACTTAAGATCTGATTACCAATGGTTGAAGATTAGGGCGGGGGATCTCCCCAAGATAGATTTTGCAGACACGTTATGGCCATTATGAGTTGGGCAGGAGAGATCGTTTGTGTTGTTGATTGATTGATTTTGTGATAATGCATTGAGATAGTCCGCAGGGACACATGTTGACCATTTGTGCCGTATATGGACCTCACTAGCCTCCATGGGTCACGAACAAATTTTTGAGGAGTATTATGTATATACAGTTGAGAGAGTATTTGGCATTTGAGGCGGATTATCTCATTGCATTGCAACACATTACAACGTTCATTGCTTAATTAATGTTTGAACATTGCATGGCATTTGGTTATCCCTATTTTGGTGAAAGTTTAACGGTTAATTATAAGGTACACTTGTAAATTTAGAGGATGTTCTAACAAAAATTCTATCACTACTTCGTAATTGGTCTATAAGACATACTACGTACATGTGATTTCATACTAATATTACATTTGTTGTACTTTTTGTCATGCAAATTCAATTCCAAGCACTAGTGCATCTCACGGGCTTTCTGCATCTGAGATTGGGACATTTCAGAGTTTTGGTGAGTTGCTTGGCTGTTCCACGGCCCACACCTTTATATATCTTTTTACCTACTCTGTCGTTTAGTATTCAGATGGGTATTTTTTATATTTAGACATGTCATTCTAGTTTCGAACTTTTTCATATTGTAGAAGCTCTTGTATAGTGGCGGATTCAAGATTTTCACTAAAGGGGTTTGAAAATAATAATGTAATGTTTGGGATTTGAACTTGAAACCTTAAAGTGAATTTAAAACCTCCTCAACCACTAAGTCAACCTCCATCTTATGTTTAGAAGGTTCAAAATCTATGTATACACACATAAAATATTTAAAAACACCTTGCTGCCCCTGCTCTTGTTCTTATACCACCAAATCTTGGATGGTATTTCACCTGTTTCCGCTTTTATATGTGAATATTTGAGATATTTGGTTTTCCTCTTACTTCTCCTCTTGATTAATTAAATTAGATTCGTAACATCATTGGGTTGCGTTACCTATCGGTTGGGAATATAGGTGCCATCACGACTTGTGTTTTTTAGGTTGTGACACCCGATTTAGCTGGAAAGTAAGAAAACTCAAATAGTAAATACATACTATGATCTTAGGTATACGATCCAGCTTGCCATTTGAGGGTAGTGTTTATTGATTGTGATATAACTGTGTTTTTGATGATTGACAACCTGATCAATGGACCTGGTCTTGTTATCATGGTGATAGGAGGAACGGATGCTCTAAGGTGTATAAGGTGAGATTGGTTTGTCATCATCAAAAAGGGGAAATTGTTATCACATGATTTTGATGATTGACAACCTGATCAAGGGACCTGGTACCAGTTATGCTTATTTGTGGTCAACTGTACAGCTGTAAACTGTACTTTCCACAGAATTGTGACCGCATTGCAGCTGGTCTTTTTTCCTCCTCGTCCAATAGCATTTATTTGAGGTTTTTTCTTCTCATATATAAAGGAAGTCAACACAAAGCAAAACCTAGTTTTTGCACATCCTAAATTGATATTTCTCTCCGCAAAAACCGCCTCCGTTCTCAAAGCACAAGGCAATTCCAACAAGGGACCAGCTGCTGTCAAAATATAGATGTGTAGGTTCTTTGTTATTTGAGTCTTGTGTAATTTGTTCTTAATTGTAAGCCTACTCCCTGTTAAGAGAACATTGTGTAGGTGTTGGTTGTCTTAGCTTTGCTCCTTTTGCAAGCGTTGTATCAGCTAGCTTATAGGGTCGGCGTTAGCCATTGTTTGTATCAGCTAGAGTTAGTTGATAAGGTGGGCTGACGCTAGCCATGTTTATGTTAGCTAGAGTTAGTTGATATTGTAGGCTACAATAGAGGTATTGTAGTGAATCCAATAATAGAGAGCTTACAGGGGGAGGGGATTAAGAGTTAACCCTAGGGCTACAAGAGGTTGTAATCTGACGTTGCTCTTGTTTTAGTGAAGTCGTGGTTTAACTCCCTTGAGCAAGGAGGTTTCCATGTAACTATTGCGTGTACTTACCTGTTTTGCTATTCTTGTTGTTTATGTTTTACAGTTAGTAGTCATTCTTAGTCAAAGGACCTGGTCCCTTGACTGGTGGTGAATTCATACAGGCCATCAGATAGGAATTGCAGGAAAGGAAGAAGAGAGACTCTACACAAGTTTGATGCTTAAGAGATGATTGTGGGCTTGTGCCTTTAAAGAACCTGAAATAGAATTCCATTGAACTCACCAAACAGTGAGAAGAGAAACTCTACGCGAGTTTGATAAGGTTTTTTTAATGTATTTTATTAGTTCCCCACATAGTCACATTGGGAAAGAAACTTTTGTACCTTTTGTTACTTATCAAAAGAAAGAAAAAGATAGTAAGTCAAGAGTAAAAGTGACCGAAGATGGAGGTGAAGATGGAGGAGACAAGGCAACCCACACAGGTACATTGTACCTTCAGGGGTTTGAAAGTGGAGAAGGGCATCGCATGGCCATGGATTAACTAGACAATAGGTATAAACTTAGAGGCTTTTGTTTCATATCTCAAAAAGGCAATAAAACACGAAGCAACTTTCTGTAAGGATCCTGTGTCATGAAAGTATGCAAGGACCTATGATATTAACACCTTTGCTTTCAATTTATCCAAGAACTTGAACTGCAGCACAAGATTCCCATTCATTCATTCTTGCTTAGTAATCAGCTATCTCAGGCATGGACACCATAGAAACCATGAAATCCAAGATAGTCGTGATGACTGGACGCTAATTGTATAGGGTGAAAATGGATTAGGCACATGGCCTAGTTAGACGCAGACACGTGAAGGGTCAAGTTGGCAGCAGATATACACCGAACAAGATTCGAATGAACCATCCCGAAAGAATCAAAACTGGACTAAAGCTCGAGAACTCGAAAGAAGATTCAGTGGATGACATCAGCCGTTACAAATCCATTCAGGAGACAACGCCAAATATTACCCTTTAGCAATTTAATGGCATTTATTTAGTAACTCAATGTAAATTAGATTACGCTGATTTTTAGGCATTGAATTCAGAGGATTCGCCGCTATAAAAAGGGCTGGGACTTCAAGTTGAAACACAAAACATTCATCTGCTATACACTTATCCTAAAAAAGCTCTACGAAAATTGTCATTATCTTCCTCGCGTTGTTCTTCAGAGTTCAAAGCTTCTCTAGTGCCATTCTCATTAAGGATCCCTTCTGGGAAACTAAACTGGCTACATTTTATATATTTATTTCATGGATTCATTCAATTGGTTTAAGCTTATTCACATTACTTCTATTTTATATTTCATTGCATTATTATTACCATCAAATAGACCTGTGTGTCCTTCAGACCAATCTACAAATTCAAATGTACCTTCTTTTAAGGTAAACACTAATAGTACAGTTTCTACTTTTTGTATACAGGGGGTTTTCATATTTTATCAAGAGGGTGAAGGTTCAAGTGCATACCCAAAGTACCCTGAATTTTTTAGTATCATACCTGAACTATCGGGTGCGCGAGTTTTTCACCCGAATTATCACTAATTATTTGTCAAAACACAACTCAATATCAATTATTCACTTTTCCTACCAGAACAATGGTGATATTTCAGGTTGGAGAAGTGAACAATTGATACATGAAATATCCTATTTAAAGAATGCAATTATTACTTTTAATATATTCTATTCCGCAAATGAATCATCACAACTCACAATGCTATTTCTGGTAACCTATGTACAGGACTACAGGTCAAGTATGGAACCCATATCTGAATTACAGGAAGCAAACTAGTTTTAGTGAATATTACTAACTAGAGAAAATTGTTCAACAGTCCTTAAATAAGAAATTGGGTGATTTATCTTTCAATTGGGTCCAATAACGTTCAACAAATGGATTTAATTTGTTTTTAACTCATTCCCGTTTGATGAAAGACTGCAACTCATCATTAACTAATCGAGAGAAGATAGAAAGGTTAATGTATAGATACCTTGTTGAGAACCGGAGAAATACAAGCACGAAATGGAGAGCCACCTTCTGCTGATGAAGATCAGGAGAAGTGCCGAGTTGTACTGGGTTCGAATCTGTCTCACACAGTTAAGGTTGTTATATATACAAACAGGGAGAACATTTCCACTATTAATCCAATTTTACATGAAATATACCATGTCGTTATTTTATTGTTTAGATTATAATATTAAATTTTACTAGACAAAATCATAAAATTATGTGTTATTGTAGGTCAGTTTTATTGAATGTGTTATAAAATAAAATATAATATTAAATTAAATAAATTTTAAAAATAGAAAGTTATTAAAAAGGAAAGTTTTAGAAGAGAAAATTATAACAAAAGTGAAAAGATGCTAAAAGAGGAAATTGGAAAGTTTTTATTCTTATCATATCTTTACTAAATGAAAAAATGGTATATTTATAGGCAATTCAATTAAAACATGGCTACATTAGCCATTAATCACCATGTTGGTGGACATGTGGCAACACATGGCAAACTACATGTCTTTAATGTTTAGTCACTAAGTCATTATTAGCAATATTTTTAGACTCGGCTCGGCAAGCGACTCGGCCGAGCTTAGGGGTCGGGGGTCAATGGGTTCGACCGGTTGACCCGGA
>JBDJHY010000049.1:6112673-6123561 GCA_039654485.1 Withania somnifera | reverse complement strand
ATGGCCATGACCATGTTTGGGGCCACAACCTCTTCTATATTGTTGAAAGTTTACCTCATTCACTTCAGGGAATGGAGCAGATCCAACGGGTCGACTTTTATGGGTTTTCATTAGTGGATCGTTGTGTTGTTCAACAACTAGAAGGTGTGAGATTAATTTAGAATATTTTGTGAAATTCATACCTCGATATTGCTGCTGTAGGAGCATATTCGAGGCCAAAAAAATAGAGAATGTCTTTTCAAGCATGTCATGATTAGTGATATTCTCCCCTTATAATTTCAGCTACGAAATAATTCTAAACATGACAGAATTATATTCAGTTATGGTTTTAAAATCTTGCAACCTCAAATTCAGCTACTCATGACGAGCCTATAGAAGGAAGACCAACTTCAGGTGGTCGTATCTATCTTTCAGATTATTCCACTGTGTAAGAGAATCTTTAACTGTCGGATACTTCATTTTTAAACCTTCGTCAAGGTGGTGGCGGAGGAAAATCATTGCCTTGGATCGATCTTAAACTGATGCTTGATTTCCATTTTTTATGGTGTCTGCCAAACCCATCGCATCTAAGTGGAGTTCGGCATCAAGTACCCATGACATGTAGCCTTTGTCCGATATATCTAGAGCAACGAGTTCTAGTTTACAAATATTAGGCATTATAATAGAATAATTGTATTGCCCTTTATACCTAGGGTAATATTTGCTCGCACTGACAGAGTCTCTTGCTGATAACGTGTTATAATATAAGATACAATACTCAACTAAATAAACTCTAAAAACAGAAAGTTGCTAAAAAGGGAAAATTTCTAAAAGAGGAAATTATAACAAAAGTGGAAGGTTGCTAAAAGGGAAAATTGGAAAGTTTCTATTCTTATCAGCTCTTTACTAAATGAAGAAAGTGGCCTATTTATAGACAGTTCAATTGAGACATGGTTATATTAGTCATTAATCACCATGTTGGTGTATGTGACAACAAATGACAAACTACATATTTTTAATATTTAGTCACTAATTCCATTATTAGTCACATGACTATCTCTACAATATTGTACAACAGGATACATAAGATTTCTTAAATATGATTTATATACAAAATTTAAAATAAAGATTAAACATATCAATAATTTAAATTATCATCATTTTTCGTTAAGATACTCGAATTATAATTTATTAGATATATTTGTTTCAAAACTTGAATGAGTTAAAGGTGTTTAAATTTTAAGTGAACATCACTAGCACAAAATGACGTTGAATGAAACCCTTTTACAAATAATTTCTCATGTTTTTATTGGTGTTGCACTTTTTTTCTTGGCATGATAGAATTCTAGCATTAATTAATTTAATAGTTTTAAAGCCTTTTTGGATTGACGTAATTTAAAAGTTTTTAAGTTAAAACAGTTCTTAAATACTTTTATAATATTTTAATAAAATAAAAAATACTTTTAAATACTTACTTTTAAGCTCATCCAAACACGCTCGTAATCACATTTAAGATTTTGTATCCAAATTTGTTTGAATTTAGTTATTACTCCATATTTGCAAAAAAGTTGGAGATTTTTTAGCTCTCTCCATTCAAATTATGTGAACTTTTATCCAACATTTTTCAGCTGAAGAGAACTGTAAATTATACTACTCTCTTGTACACCTCAGACCAGCCAACAATGTCCAACAGACCAGTTCGCAAAAGTTAAAAGGCAAGAATTGCTCACCATATCAACCATCATCATGGGATATCAATACATGAAAGGGAAAAGAACAAATAGTACTTGTATACAACTCAGGCATATTTCTGTTTTCTCATTCTATTTTACAGACATCATTTATTCAATACAACCCGTAACGTGACAGCACATGAATGCCAAGATGTGATACATCTTGAGCAGAATACATATAAACTTATTAAATCGCGAACCAGCAACCTCAAGTAAATGCACTATCTCCTGGCGATAATGATCCCATCTTCAGTCTATCTTCCCAGGGAGCGCATGTGATGGTTCCATCTCAAATTATTGATAGCAGGCAACATGATAAATCACTCACTTGATGATGAGTTTTTCTTAATCAAGGAATAGGCATCACTATATATGGCCACCACGTTCGAAAAGACAGCAAGGACGATCATAAATATACACAAGATCTTATCTTTCTTTGTTGCTATGCCATATCGATCTCTGGAACATGAAAGGCAGCAGCTAGATCAGTAACTGGTTGACAATATGCATCCTGGAAAGGAGAAGTATCCGGGAGGGAAGAGGAAGAACACCTATGGCAAACTAGATTGAGAAGTACACATGATCCTAGTAGATCTAGATATTCTGACAGCTATATATTTCAAAATTGAATTATAAGTTAATTGATCAATAGCAGTACCAACAAAGCCGAACCTGATATATAATATCAAAAACTCCTTAACCTTGTTTAAGAAAGTCTAAAGGGAGTTCGAAGTACTTAGCAGATAACATTGAAAAAAGAGATGGAAAGGAAACAGAAACACTTTTTGCACGTCATATTTAGCTTCTATATTCACAGAAATCTGTACCTAAGTTGCCAAATTCTCGTCATCTTCTCAATGAATGTGAAAAATGAAGGATTAAAGAGTGTTCTACTAGCATACATTTCTACAGACGATACTTCGTTACTCCTCAAGAAGGCATATATAAGCAGGAGCATTCTAAAATTTGTAATTATCCGTTGTTTACACTTGATGGCTTCCATGCAGGATGACAAATAAGAGCATGTTACAACCTAAAATAATTAGTTCATTGAATGCACTAGTAAAAGACATTAATCTATTTTTATCAGTCACACCATCACAGGATGAAGGTAAATATGACAACCAAAATTTGCAAGGACGTCAGGGAAACAATGAGGCTGTTCTTCTATTTCTGTTCCACAAACTCTAATGATTTTTTAACTCCAATTTGTGGAACTTAGATTTGCTCCTGATGGAGCATCCTTATGTTCCCATTTCTCTTTCAGTCTGGCCGAGGGAGTTAGCGAGATCTCTATGCAAGATTTGGATCCAAGGTTTTGGATAAGAAAAATATTAGAACAAGTTAACATCCTAGAATAAATTGTCTATGAAAATGCTTTTACCTGAGAGTAACAGAAGCAGGAAATATGAATCCAATGCAAACAGCAGCAGTTGCCCCAGTGAATTGAAAAGCATCCCAGATGCTTGGGATGAAATTTGCACCCAGAAAGATGATGGCTATGAGCCCAGTGCTGATCGATGCAAATCTCAAATTGTCATAAGTCAGACACCTTGCAGAAGGAAAGAGAAGACCATCCAAGTTAAGCCTCAATGGGTAAAAGACAATGGGAAAGACAAGCATCAGGTGGGCAGCATAGCTGACACGAACAACATCATTGAGCAAGGAGCCTAACGGAATTCCAAGATTGGTATCGAAGTTGGAAAGCACGTCATCAAGGGTTGCATCACCAAATAGGAGAAAACCAAACAGGCTTGTCAACACATACACACTTGAGCAAAGAGCAAGAGAGCTTCGCACCACTGCTCTGATCTGTGTGTTGTCTTCAAGTTCATTTTCTATGGAGTGAACTGCAAAACTTCCACTTTCAGAAAACGAGCAATTTTTAATGCTGCATTTCTAATTGTAAGATGAAGAATTAACTCTCTTTTAAGTACAAACTCTTCCAATCTGACTAGCATTTCGATCAAGGAAAAAAGGTTGGACAAAATATTACATTGAGGTCAATCAGAGGTGTAAGATAATATGTGAAATGGAGTAGTTGGTGAATGAATGTAGATCAGGATCAAAACAGCACACAGTACCACCCAAGGGAGTGACCTAGTGGTCAATGAAGTGGGTTAAAAAACCATGAGGCTAAAAGGTCTTAGGTTCAAATCCTAGCCGAGACAAAAAAACACTAGGTGATTATTTCCATCTGTTTTAGCCTTGATGGACAGAGTTAGCTGGTACCTGTTGCTGGGGGTAGGTGGCAGGTATCCCGTGGATTTAGTCGAAGTGTGCGAAAGCTAGCCTGGACACCACAGTCATTTAAAAAAAAATATAGTAGGATAATTTAAGTTAATACTAACTTTTCAAGAAGGTATGCATTTTGATTAACAGTTAAATAAGAATATTAGGATAGACTAAAAGAAAAAAATAGGGCAATCACATTAATGCAAGGATTTTATAAAACTTGAAAGATGAAATATCATTGACCAGAGACTTTGCTCATCAAGGGTTAAAATGCACCAGGTAACCAGAATTTTGCAACAATAGTACTTTCAATACAATAAATCCTATCTGCAATTACATTCGAGCAATACTTTTGTTATAAACGATAAAGACTGGCAAAGCATGAAGTTAGACTTACCAGGGGAAACAAATGAGGATATTATACAAGAAATGCTTCACATAACTTTTTAACTTTCCTAGAAATCTTTTTATAGCTTTTCTTTCAATGACATAGAAATGGCAACACATGTATCAACATAAAGTAGGGATACTGGATGACATACCATTGTAGTGGCATATATAGGCAGTAACGAGTACAGGAACAACTGTAAAGAGCTTAAGGAATGATGTTATATCATACACATCAGGAAGCAATCTGGGCATAAGAATGGTTCCATTCATTAGCTTGAATATGGTAATTCCCAGAGTCACGACCAGGAATACAACAGCCAAGGCGACTGATAATGCAGATGTAAATCTCAATGAATCTGCAAAGAAAAATAAGGAACTTAGACTTGCTACACTGCATTGTTGAATTCAGAGAGAATAGTGTTGCTAATGCGACTACTGCTGGATTGCTCTAAACAAAAGATATAGGAACCTGACCAACTCAGAGGCCGATGTCATAAATATCTGATGTGATCGTACTCCACAACCAAGTTACTAATGTGTATATATATATATATATGAATCATCTCTCTCTCTCTCTCTGTATATATATATATATATATATATGCAAAGAAATTGAAAAAGTTACAGCTGACCGAGGACATGGCCTTAGAAAGTTGTGGAGGACGAGTATTAGGGTAGTAGGATAGTAGGTTTAGGGTTAGTTTTGTTGGGTGGTAGGTTTGCTACCGTAGAAGCTTAGGAGTCATAGTACATTAGGTGTAGAGTATGACTTATTGAGTTTTGGGTAGGTTTGTTGCCCCATATAGTGTGAATTTACTAATATTGGTGTACCTTATTGGTCTTAATTTTTTATAGCTTATTGCTGATTGTTTTCTTTCCATAACGGCAGCATGACAGTATATTAGGTGTTTTTTATATTTTGTATTTTATATTCTATATTCTATATTTTATTTTTTATTTTTTATTTTGTATATTATACTGTCTAGAGTCGAGGGTCTTCCGGAAACAACCTCTCTACCTGACCTAGGTAGTGGTATGGACTGCATATATTCTACCTTCCCCAGACCCCATGAGTGTGGGAATATACTGGGTATGTTGATGATTGATGATGTATGTATAAAGGAAAGCGCGGTGCACTAAAGCTTCCGCTATGGCCCGACTGCAAGGGTTATTGATACGCAGTCTTATTTGAACCCGTGACCTCCTGATCACATGGTAATATTCTACTCTCCAAGGCTTTCCTTATATATATAAAAATAGAATCCTATTTAACTCACCAAACAGCAACCAAGCACAAATACCCAATTGACTAATTAATTCTCGGATTCAAGTAATAAAAATAGCATTAAAGGTAAGGAATTGGAAATTTAAAGTGTACTTTCGAGAACCTAATATACATCTGGAAAGAACTCACCTATACGCTTCAAGGAAGCCAATGGTGCAAATATGCCAAGAGTGGCGACAAGAAGAACAAAGAACCGACTATTCCACCAGTGAGCGCCAAACCACCCTTCCAGGACACCAGCATGGTGAACGCCGCTTGAATTTGTTCCAGAGAGCACATCACCTTCAAATGGACAACATGAAGAGTGATTACTATAACTATTCTGGATTAAAAGGTGAAAGAAACAACCTTAATGGAGTATGAAAGTTGATAAACGAATTTACGTCACAAAGGGGCTGTTCATCTATTTATCTATACTCACCTATTATAATCATGTATACAACAAGAACACCTATGTTGTTTACAAGTATACATATTTGGAGCAACATCTTCCCATACTTTCCAAAGGTGTCTCCCATAAGACCTCCATAAGAAGCTGATTTAGAAGTCCTGCTAAATCTAATCAACAACTCAATTGAAGCTTCTGTCAGAAAAGCCATGAAGATGATCATAGCAATCCCAAGAATAAGACCTAACGACTTCATAGTCGCAGGCAAGGCCATGATTCCAGCACCAACAATTGTGGTTGATAAATTAAATACAGCCCCACTAAATGAAGCTCCATCGAACTCATCAAATCCAGCATCTTCCTTATGCTTAGTAGGTAACAATGGTGATTGCTCATTGACTGCTGCTTGTTTGTTTTTTCGTGATTTCTTCTCTTTTGCTTGTTTAAGGCTTCCAATAGTCATATTTGAATTTCAGAAACTCAGAGATTGAGGATTGAAAACTTCACCAACTTATACGCACAAGCTTTCACTTGTTGGTTTCTCTATAAAATATCTGAACATAACAAATACCAGATATCAGCCATTAGTATAATAGACGACAACAATAACAACACTTCAAGATCAAACCAGCTTGCTTAGCTCAAATAGTACTATCAGCCATTAATTCTAATTAACAATAATACTGATATCAGATACTTCAAGCTACTTTAACAAGGAACTAAACTAGTGAAGCTCCAAGGTATTTCATACTAGTTAATTTTTCCAAAATAATACTAAGGAACAAAAATCAATCTTTTGAAGCCCCAAACATGACAATCACCATCAAGGATATTGATAGAGAACAGCTCTTTTTTTTTCATTGACAAATCAATAAAGCAATTACATCAACAAACCCAATATATTCCCCCATAATGGGGTGAGGTGAGGTAGAGATGTGATCTCTGATAGACCTTCGGCACAAGACAAAAATAATTAAGAAAAAAGAACATAACATAAGATCAACAGATAATGGAGAAAACAATATGAAGTACCAAAAAAAAAAAGGACTACACAAAATAATACTAAAAATAATCAACCCGCCGCAAAACTCAATAAAGCAATTAGCAGCAGACATAATTAAACATGCCCAGCAACATAAACAACTTGATCTAAACACTTTTACTAGTAATTAACGTAACACCTAACCAGAAATGGATGAAAATTAACTAAAAAGCTTGGGAATTGAACAAAAAATGAAAAATCCAGAACAGAATTGTTCAATATAATGATCCTGGAGCCAAATGAATGAATCAAGAATCAGTAGGCAATTAGGAAAATGGTAAAGATGAAGAGCTATACCAAGATGAAATTTGATTGGGGTAAAAATCAATGGCTTTCGTCTTCATAATATAAGAGGCAAGATAGAGAAATATGGGCACTCAATTATTGTATTATTGTTGTTATTATTCATATGACAGTCCTATTTGACAACGACGTTAAGAAAAGTAAAAAATAATAGTAGGCCATAAAGATTTTTAACATTGAAGATGACAACAAAACAAAACAAAAAACAAAAAACGAAAAAAAAAAAAAAGAACGTGTGGCAACTGAAGAATTCATGTAACTGATTTAAACTAATTGAAAATTGGGATGCGGTGAGGTAAAAATATGATGATACCTTTAAGTTTTCTTTAATATTGAGAAGGGTGTGACCATCAACTAACTGTTAATTCATTTGATTTTCCAGAATTCACTAAATCGTGAAATTGCTTTCACGCCTGGCAATATGAATGAAAATGAACTTGCCCAACTGGAATGGTTAAATAGATACCACACACCCTTTCTTTTCAGGGAGATAGGATTGAAGGTTTTTGCTGCTGGTGATCTTCACGAATTGCTATTCTCTGTAGATTATATTTGCTTCCAAAATTTTTTTTTTCTTCGCTCACTACTATTTTATTTATTATTAATATAAAAAAAGATAATTATTTTTTTATTTTTATTCTTTATATTAATTATTTAGTTTTTAAAAATTTAATACTATATATTAATTAATATGATATTATGATAAAATATTCATATTAATAATTATTTGTTAAGAGACATATAAAATTCAATATGGACAAGTTAAATTGGAAGAAGGAGACATATAATATTGATTTAACTTTTTTATTTTTGATAAAATAATTTATAGCTATATAGTATTTAATTAAACAAAAAATTTAAAAATCATAATATTAATTGAAGAAACGAATTTTTTTATAAAATAAATTCTAAAAAATAACTTTTTTCAGAATGAAGTACTTATTTTTGTGCCTATGTGCACCGAATCAAACATCTAATTTAAAGAATTACATCTATTAAAGTAAAAGTATGTTTCTACCATATGTGAATACTTCTTTTTTCTTATGATACATTATTCGTACAAACAGATTAATAAGTGCTTGGATAATATTCTGATATGTTTTTTTGAATCCATAAAGGCCCGTAGCCGCATGTGCGATACGCTTCAGCCTAAAAGGCATTGAGGAAGATTGAATCTGGGCAGCCCACATGAACTACACCCTTCAAATCAATTGGATTGTATTCTCAAGCATATAATTTTTTAATTTTATAAAGCTATAAATGTTGAAACTTTTATATTTGTTTGAAAAAAATACAAATTTTTAATTAATTTATTTAAAACTCAGATAATTTATATTTATGATCTGATCTTAAAATCATTTTCAGAAGCAGTTTCTCTAAACTAAAATCTAAAATCTAAAATCGTTTTATGCATCAGCAATTGTTAGGAGTAGTAGTACACGTATTACCACTTGATGAATAAAAACTATTGATAGATTTTGCAAGTGGGTCCTATATTTATTTGAATGATTTAGATGAGAGAAAGTTGCCATTTCATATTTAATTACTTAATTAATAAGAGCATGGCCCTATTAGGGTGTAATTTGATTAAAAAAGATTTCAACGTTGGGTGGAATCCAGCTGCTGCTCTAATTTGCACGAGGCCACCCTTTGTTCTCTGCCTTTGATTTTTACCCTAAATCAATACTTTTAAACCCTCAGTCAATAGTTTCACCTTTTTCTTTTTTTGAATGGAACTTCTATGGTCATCCGGTAGGATAAATTAGAAGAAATAATACATTTATTAGGGGTAACTATTAGATGATGGGTGTGTTCAATAGGGAGGAAAATATTTACATAGAAAAGATTTTTTAAGAAAATATCTTTGAAAAATAAATTGCTTTTTACTCATTTTTTTTTGACTTTGATACATAAGTAATTTTTTTTTTCTAAAAACATTAATTTCTATATCTAACTCTAATAAAAAAGGATAAGAATAGAGTAATAGATATTGTGATAGGAAAGAGGAGGGCACGACAGAGCAAGACACGAGATTATAGTGGGTGGGGGTAGATGGAAGGATTGGGGTGTGGGGTGGAGGTACGTAGGACTGGGGTAGAACCTTTTTTGGGGGAGAGGGGTGGAGGAATGGGACGGTGGATGGGTGGGTAGGTTGATAGAGCAAAGATGGGTGAATGTGAAATTTGGTAGTGATAACATTAACGGAAGAATGCAATATACCATTGATTGAAAAGAAAAATAGAAGAAGAAAGAGATAGAAAAGGATGGAGGCTAATAGTAGAATGGGAAGCCTTAAACCCTAAAATAATATAAAAACATTTATATATGCTAGACTAAACTAAATAAAGAAAAGACTATACTACCCTTACAAAGCATAATAATCATACTACCCTTACAAAGCATAATAACTATTTTAACATCCCCCCTCAAATTCATAATGCGACAGCAATAAGCATCGAGAGTTTGTCGATCAAAAAATGAAAATGCAAGGAGGACAATGATTTGGTAAACAAAATCTGCAAGTTGTAAGGAAGAAGAGACAAAGGTAATGTCAGGGTGTCAGTCTGAAGATGATGACGAGTAATATGACAGTCAATTTCAATATGCTTGGTCCTTTCGTGAAAAGCCGAGTTATGAACAATTTAAATAACACTCTTATTATCACAGTCCAAAGGAGTTGGTCGCTGCAAAGAAACACCCCTTATCAACAAGTAACCATCGCAACCAAACTATTTCACAAGTAGTAGAAGCCATAGCCTCTGTTGAAGACCCGGATATAACATCATGCTTCTTACTTTTCCAAGAGATAAGAGAATCACCTAGAAAAATACAAATGACAATAGTTGATTTGCGGTCAGTGGGATCACCAGCCCAATCGGCATCAGAGTAAGCACATAACTCTAAAGACGAAGTAGATGAAAAAAATAGTCTGAAACTGAGTACCATAAAGATATTTCAAGATACGAATAACAACAACCCAATGAACTGTAGTAGAAGAAGTAATAAACTGACTGGCTATGTGAACAACATATACAATATCAGGTCGAGTAATAGTGAGATAAACTAAACTTCCAACAATCATTCTATAAAGACTCGGATCTGGCAGAGGAGACCCATCATAAATAGAGTACCGAGCATTGAGCTCAATTGGAGTATCAACAGTCTTATTATTCGAGAGGCGAACACGCTAAAAAATATCAGAAATATACTTAGATTGAGAGAGAAGGTACCCTTTTGGAGAAGACGTAACTTCAATACCCAAGAAGTAACGAAGGGGACCCAAGTTTTTCATAGCAAAACTTTGAGCCAATTCAGACTTCAACAAACTAATCCCAACAATATCATCACCTGTAATAATCATATCATCAACATAAAGAAAAAGCAAGATTCGACCAGCCGAAGTACACTTGGTAAACAAAGAGGAAGCATAGTTGCTCGAAAAAAAACCAAGAGAAGTAATCAAAGTAGAAATTTTTTCAAACCAGGCACGAGGAGCCTGTTTGAGACCATAAAGAGCCTTCCTAAGTTTGCAG
>JBDJHY010000049.1:6097756-6112573 GCA_039654485.1 Withania somnifera | reverse complement strand
GGTTTTGGGGTTGTATTCCCCCCCCCCCCCCAAACCCCCTCCACCCATAAGAAAAAGTTTTAAAGACTAACCTTCTTTTCTTTTTATGTATAATATAAGTACATTTTTATTCCTCTACACCACAAATCTTCATGTTCGCTTGCCTCTCAATTGCTATTTACTTTTTTTTTGTTTTTTCCTCTTTCTTCTTTTTTTTTCCACAAACTTTATATTTTTTCTTCTTTTTTTTCCTCTCATTTATTTTTTTCTCAACCTTATTTTTGTTTTCTCTTATTTATTTTATTTTTTATTCTTCTATTTTTTTCTCAACTCGCTTTTTTTTTCTTTTTTCTTTCCTCAATTTTTTTTCTCTATTTTTTATTTTTTCTCATTTTTTATGAACCTTTATTTTCTTCTTTTTCTCTCTTTATTTGTTTTTTATTCTTCTCTTTTTTTTTTTCTCAACTTTTTTTTCTCTATTATTTTTTGATATTGGATAAAAAGTTGGATAATCCGCAAAAAAGATCTTCTTTATTTGATATCAAAGTAAACTTAAGGGTGTGAATTGTTATTTGAAAGTCCTTTAGGATAAGTCTTGCCTTTAAGACGAGAGTTATAGAGTGTCTCATAAACCAAGATACAATGTGGTAGTGTCAACTCTGCCCATGAGGCGAAACTTGTTCTTTGAAAGTCTTTAAGCTAAGTCTTGCCTCTAAGACAAGAGTTATAGAGTGTCTCATAAATCAAGACACAATGTAGTAGTGTCAACTCTTGCCCATGGGGCGTAGCTTGTTCTTTGAAAGTCCTTAAACTAAGTCTTGCATCTAAGGCAAGAGTTATAGAACATCTCATAAATTAAGACACAATGAAATAGTGTTAACTCTTGCTCATGGGGCGTAACTTTTTTTTTTGGGAGGTCATTAGGCTAAATATTGCCTATAAGGCAAAAGTTATAGAGCATCTCATAAATCAAAATAAAATATGACAGTGTCAACTCTTGCCTACTGGCATACGTTGTTCGTTGAAAGTCCTTGAGCTAAGTCTTGCCTCTTGCCTTCACTTATTGTTTAAAAGTACTTGGTCTAAGTCTCTCCTCTAAAGCAAGAGTTATTCTCATAAATCAAAACACAATGTGGTAGTGTCAACTCTTGTCCATGGGGCGTGCTTTGTTGTTTGAAAGTCCTTGGGCTAAGTCCTGCTACTGAGGCAAGAGTTATAAAATATCTCATAAATTACGACACAATGTGGTAGTGTCAACTTTTATCCATGGAACGTAACTTATTCTTTGAAAATCCTTGGGCTAAGTCTTACCTTTAATGTAAGATTTATAAAACATCTCATAAATTAAGACACGATGTGGTAGTGTCAACTCTTGCCCATAGGGCATAACTTATTTGTTGAAAGTCCTGGGGTAAGTGTTTCCTCTTGCATAAACTTATTGTTTGAAATTCCTTAATTTAATTCTTGCCTCTAAAGCAAGAATTATAAAGCATTTCATAATCAAAACACAATATGATAGTGTCAACTCCTTCCTATAGTCATTTATTGTTTGAAAGTCTTTGGATATGTCTTTCCTCTAAGCCAAGAGTTATAATACATATCATACATTAAGACACAATATGGTAGTGTTAACTCTTACCCATGAGGTGTAACTTGTTATTTTAAAATCCTTGGGCTAAGTCTTGCCTCTAAGGCAAGACTTATAAATCATCTCATAAATCAAGACACAATATGATAGTGTCAACTCTTGCCCATGGGAGTAACTTATTCTTTAAAAGTTATTTGGCTAAGTCTTGCCTCTTGCCTTAACTTGCTATTTGAAAATACTTAGGTTAAGTCTTGCCTTTAAGACAAAAGTTATAGTGCATCTCATAAATTAAGATATAATGTGATAGCATCAACTCTTGCCCATGAGGCGTAACTTGTTGTTTGAAAGTCCTTAGGCTAAATCTTGCCTCTAAAGTAAGAGTTATAGAACATATAACAAATTAAGATACAATATGACAGTGTCAACTCTTATCCATAGGGCGTACCTTGTTTTTAAAAAAATCTTAGGTTAAGTCTTGCCTCTAAGGTAGGAGTTATAAAACATCTCATAAATTAAGACACAATATAATATATGTCAAGTCTTGCCCATGGAGCGTAACTTGTTGCTTGGAAGTCCTTTGGTTAAGTCTTGTCTCTATGACAAGAGTTATGGAACATCTCATAAATCAAGACACAATGTGGTAGTATCAAGTCTTGCCCATGGGGCCTAGCTTGTTGTTTAGAAATCCTTGAGTAAGTCTTGCCTGTAATACAAGACCTACAGATTATATAGTAAATCAAGACACAATAGTAGTGTTAACTCTTGCCCATAGGGGGCGTAACTTGCTCTTTTGAAGGACCTTGGGCTAAGCCTTTTCTCTAGACAAAAGTTACAAAGCTTATCATAAATTAAGACACAACATGATAGTGTTAGGTCTTGCCCATAGGGCGTAACTTGTTAGTTGGAACGAACTGAAGAGAAGAAAAAAAAAGGGTGACTAAAAGGAAAAAAAAGAAAAGAAAAAATAACAATCAAAGAAAATTTAAAAAAAAAAGAAATTGAGAGGAGAAAAGAAAAAAATAAATGTAAGAAAACATAACGATTGAATAAAAAGAGAAAAACTTATAAAAAAAGATATATTAAAAAAATAAAAAATAAGAATTTGAGAGGAGAAAAGAGAAAAAATATAAGGAGTGAGAAAAAATAAAAAGAAAAATAAAGATTGATAAAATATATTTAAAAAGAGAGAAAAAAAGTTAAAAGGCAAATAAACATGAAGACTTATTAAAAAAATATGGCGAATTACGTAAATATTTAAGGCATGGAAGGATAAAAAGATAGTAATTGTTCTTATACTCACACAGAAGAAAATTTTATAAGAAATAAAATATGAAGAACTAATTCCTAGGAGCTAATAATGTACCTCACCCCAGAGGAGGCACTCAATGGGCCAGGATACCAGTCCACAGATCAGTTGTTTTTCAGACGGCCCAGTTGGCTAAAGCTGACGAAGAAACACGTGGCCACCAAAATTTATCACGTGTCCCTCACGTGTATACTATTGGATTGAGATTCTAAAATGAAGAGTAAGCACAAAAGAAATTTCTTTTCCGCGAATTTTCGAGAAGGTACGCTTCTGGTAATATGACTTATCAACTTCTCTAATCTTTGGCTTGCTAATTGATACCCCGTTATACGTTCTTGAATAAATTGGCTAGTTTTCTACAGTTGTCTTGATCCTGTAAAGTTTTTTTGTTCTTGATCCTGTAGAGTATTTTTAAAATTCATTTACTTTTCGTTGTGTTTGATTTATTTTGATGGTGTTGAAAAGTTTCTATCTTTGAATTGTTCAAAGAAGTTTGGGAGTTAAAATTTTCTAATTTGGATCAGGGGTTTCTAATTTTTTGTTTTGGGACGTGAAATGATTTACGGTTTCTTTTTGTTTTATTTGAATTAATTATTATAATTCGGTGTGTTAATACTACTACTGTAATGGATGAGAAATCTCTACCCACTATTTATAGTTAGGTGGGAGCGGGAAGGTATCAATGGAATTAGTCTAGGTATGAACAAGCTGTTTACGACACCACCCCTATTCAGCAAAAAAAAAATGTAACATTTGGTAATAGTAGAAGATGGAAAGTATGATATGAGCTAGTGTATTGATAACAACTATTGAGGATTAAATGTTGACAAAGCAAGTATTAAGTAGTGTGATTTGAGATTTTGTTAAGGAAATTGACTTGGCCATTGCTCTTTTGGTGGAAAATATCTGTAAACACATTTCCAATAATTCTGGGTAACACACAGAAGGGATTGGTTTCATTAAGAAAGGCAGTTCATGGGAAAAATCTTTTGCCTGCCAAACAAAGTTAAAAAGGAAGAGGAAGAATAGAGAACATGTATTCTTATGAAAAAGATAAATCAGAAAGAGTTTGGAGGCTGCCAAGGGGGGAGACAGTTCATACTTTTGCTGATTGTTTGGAGTTCCGAACATGTGAAAGCCAGAATTTCATTTTAGGTCTGTGCACAATGCATTTCAAGCATCATTGAAGATTTTGACACACTATTTGAATTTGAGAGATGTCCAAGAACACTTACTAAAAGGTGCGACTAGAATGTTTATAGGACGTTTCAATGTCGAGGGGATCTTTTATTTCTTAAAACTGTAGAAAAACTCTTAAATATTTGTTATCCAAAACATGTATGTTCTCTCTTTTTGATCAATTATAAGCGAAAATATGTTCTTTTAGCATTCTTTTTTCAGAGTCTTGACATGGCCTTTAGCTACGTTCATAACCATATTGGGATACCTTAAAGCTTACTATACTTTTGTTTTCTACCATGGAATCTCTATCGCATACTCTTAGCTATGTGATATGCTCTATCTCCTATGCATATGTCTTCTCCTCCTACAAATGTCATTCAATTCATCCGGGATAAGAGAAGGCCCTATCTTAATAAGCCTGGTAGGACCAGTCGGAGAAGCAGTAATTCATTTTTGCATAGATGAAGAATGAGCTACTTCCTCACTGATTGAAGACTTAAATACCAAGGACGATCCTCTTGAAACATAATATTTTACTACCTCAGTAAATGCTGGAGAACATTCAATAGATCTTCTCTTCCTATGTCTGCCCCAACCTTGGTTTGGTTGGTCATGGGGCTTCCCTCTGCCAAGAATTGAGAGAAGATATTTCTCTTTTTCTCGGTTCACAGATTCGGGTTAGTCAAAATTGAACTAGAGAGATCAAGGGGGGAAGGAAAATAGCAAATCCAATCCTTTCAAAAGAGAACTTGGATCCCCTCTTTCTTCTCTACTTCATGCCTTCACCCCCCTTGCTCCCTCAAGAGCTGACCATGGAGTTCGATGTGTCAACAATTTCATTGCCTTCCTCTAGAGCATCGGATTCAATAGCAAGGGCTATTCAACTAACACCGGATTTATGTAGAAGAGGAGAGCAGGAAAGAGACCACAGCGGTTATCTAATTGAATGTCAACCCGCAGATTCTGATTCACTTTTTCCCGATAAAGTGCTATCCAAAATAGGGATTGCTGCTTCCACTATGCTACCGTCCTAGGAACGTACTGTTTTTCCTTTTTGCACCTGTCTTGTCTAAAGAAGATATGGAATTAATTGAAAATACTTTCTTAAAGTGGCCAATCCGCTTCTTCCTAAGAGGGCATTCGATGGATCTTCAGCTAGCGTTCCCTTGCTATCTACTGTCTAGCGGCAATTATTCCCTTAATCCTAATCATGCCTAAGACATGGAATTGGATGCTTCTTTCCCAAAAGTCCATAAATAGAAAGTGAGGAGGGATTTTTTGGCAAAGCAAAACTGATTAGCTTGCCTAAGGGTCGTAGCGGAAGAATTCCTCATCTGCGAGCTATTGGGGATCTATTCTCAGAACTCAGAAAGAATGAAAGGACAGGACTGTCTTTACTTACCTAATAATATCTTAATCTATGATTGACGAATAAGAGTAATTTGTTTGTTCAGCTTTGACTAGACATCGGCATTCTCACTTATGTTAGTAAGACTCACTTGTCTTCCGGGGCTTAGGCCTACTGATTTTTTCTGAAGGTTTCTTACATACGTTATCTTTCTGTATCTTCTTATCCCTTTCCCTTAGCTAGTTTCTGAAGTCACACATTTGCTGTTAACTGTTAGTGTATACTAGCTGCATATCTATGACTCGGTATACTAAAACATAAGAATTGCCTTTGTACTCCTCATACCCAATCAATGTCCTAATTAGGTGCACTTATGACAGCTGATCTCAAGAGCAGTATAGCTTTACCACCATGAAATAGTCAGTATATGTTAGTTATCACTTTTTAGCATTTACTGCAGTGGGAATATCTGTACTTTCACTTCCTTTAACTTTCTGGCTTCTTCCGGTTCTTATGGTTTAAAGAGGACATTCACCAGAGATTGTTAATTGTATATTCATTTGTGTTTTTAAGTGCCACATCTTGTCCCTTAAATCCATGAAGCGATGCGAACGAGATGTTGTCACTCCATGCACTTCTGAGGCGCGAGACTGGAAATCCCAACGAAAGGTGGTTGATTCTTTGAATCTTTGAAAATAGAAGAGGAATAATGACATTTTTCTATTTGAATAGCAGGGTTCAGTGCCATGTATGTTTCAACGTTCTCATTGTTGTTATTGTGTTCTTTTTTTTTTCTTCTTCTCGAGTTTGTAATGCCTATCCATCTATCATGGTTTTAAGTAATCGCCATCATCTACTACTTATTGCTTTTGTACTTCTTTGGTTTCTGTTCTTTCTTCTTCATTTTCTTCAGATAAAAGTCTTTTTTCTTCCAGTATTCCCATCCTTTTACTCTGAAATGTTTTAATTCTGGCCTTCTCTTTTGCTTATCTCCTCTACTCTTGCAGTACAATTATTAAAGTAACCAAATATGAAACTGGGTGCTGCAAATTATTTTATTTTACTGTTGATTAATTGAAATTGAAAATTTATTGAATTATTAGAGGTATCTTTGATGGGCTCGTTGAATTATATTTGAATGATGTTTCTAAGGAGTTGGATTAATATCTTCATTACTGAATATAGGATGCTGATGTTAATAATTTCAATTGTGGTTTGATTACTGTAAGTACTAAAACCATCTGTTTTTACTTTTTAGTACTAATTTATTTTCGGTAAACTGTGCACTTACTTCAAAGAGGCTGGTGCTTCATTTATTGATTTTTACCTCTTAAGTTTCATGTACCTTCTCATTTTTTCTCTTAAAAATATTGGTATTGGTTCATTTTTCAGGTTCAAAATCGGGTTTGACTAATGGATGCGGACACAGGGAATAATGCATCTACTTCCATTGAAGGTGTTAACTCCAATGAAGTGGAGACAGAATCAAATACAGTAGACTCTCTAGAAGTTTTGTCATCCAGTGGTAATGTCATGCAAGAAGTAGGAAGCATCGGGGAGATTTTAACAAGGCTTGAACTAGACCTGGCATGTTTTTCGGAGAAACTAGTTAATTTAGATTTACTTGAGATGCATGTTGCAACAAGAGAAAGTGACTTTGAGGCTTTTGCCTCTGAGAAGGAGCACACTTCAAATGAGATTGTTGAAAAGGCAATTGAGTTTGATCTCTTATCTGGGGTCCTGGATTCAGAGGTGAGGGAGCTAGGCATTTTATTATCCTCTGTTGCAATGGAGATTGACAATGTGCGGAAAGTCATATCTTCACGTGGCTATGTGGATGAGGCTTCCATTTTGATAGAAGAGAAGTTACATGACAGTGAAAAGTCCCTCAAGCAGTCGCAGGACCACCTTATAGAATTGAGGGTGCAATGTACCAACTTCCATGGGATTGTCCTCACCTGCCAGGGGGACCAAAATTGTGAGTTGATTTTTTTTTTTTTAATTTTTTTTTATGTTAGTTTTGAAGGGAGGGTTTCCTTACATCCTGCTATCATTAAAAAAGTTCTTTTCATCCTGCTCAATGCTGAATAGCTTTTGAAGCTTCAGTTAAAGAAGTCTTGCGTTATGCTGCTCAAAATCCATTGTGGTAAGTCTATTTTAAAGCAATCAAAGATGGGCTTCAGTGGAACCAAAGCAAAGTGAATGGATCACTGGAACTAAGATACTACTTAGATGTTCATGCATTATGGATGCACGTTAATTATTATTATTATTATTGTTGTTGTTGTCAATAAGTGATGTGTGTTAATTTCGTGTTGAGCAGTATTTAGTGTCTTCTCCCATGCTGACCAACCCAATCATATTCAGAAAAAGGAAGAGAGAGGAGAAAAGAAGAATATCCCCAAATATTTAATGATTTTATATCTTTTGGCCCTGCATATTTGGACCAGGAAAAGTGGATTGCTCCTCTCTGCACGAGGCATTTTGTTGCTATTGTGTGCTTGATAAAACAAGTATTTTATGGGACATCAATCCTCCTTTATCTAATAAGACTTCATCCTGATACATCTTGACAGTGCAAGATGGCGAGGCAGCGGACTACTTTAATGGTGATGCACTTTTAACTCCAAAGACAAAGATAAAAATGCAGACTGTTGAACAGCAGAGACACATTCTGCGGATGCTGGAGAAGTCCTTGGCCAGAGAGTTAGATCTTGAGAAGAGGCTTACTGAATCTAGACAAGTTGAAGAAGAATTAGAAGTCAGGTTGCAGCAAGAAGCTTTCTGCATGGAGAAAGAAATCGAAGATGCTTCGCAAAGGTTGTTTGAGGGAGAGAATGCTGCTGAAGTCCTCTTAGGAATTTCAAAAGCACTACTGGGTCGCCTCCAGATTGCACATTTTAATCTGAACAGCACTGTTCAGAGAGAAAGCTGCTTACAAGCTAAACTTCAAGAAATGGAGGAACATTTAAAAGCAAAAGACAACTTACTAGGGGAGTCTGAAAGCACATCTCAAGAGCTCGGGGACAAGGTTAATACTTTGAAAGAAAAGAATTCTGAAGCAGAGAGAAGAATTGATACATCAGAAACTGAGTGTAAAATATTGAAAGAAGCAAATGTGGAACTTGACAAAGAGTTGAACCTCCTGAAAAGCAGTAGCAGCATTGCTTCTGAGAGGATAAATCTTCTTGAAAAGCAGCTGAGGGACTCCGAGCTTCGACTTCAGCATGCAGTGGCATCTGCTGAAGCTAGTCAAGAGAAGCAAATCATGTTGAATTCTACAATCAAAGACATGGGAGATTTGATTGAGGATCTAAAGTCAAAGGTTTCAAAGGCAGAAAGTTTGATGGAGAGTGCTGAAGATAAGTGCATTATCTTGTCAGAGTCTAACTCAGATCTCAATGAAGAATTAAATTTTGTAAGGGGTAGGTTGGCACGTTTGGAGACATCGTTACGCCAAGCTGAGGAAATGAAGAAGGCTACTGCCCGAGATATTAACTTCCGTAGTAAATTGATAACAGATCTAATTTTGCAATTGGCTCTTGAAAGAGAGAGACTTGAAAAGCAGGTTTGTCACTACTGACTCTCATTCCTGTTAGGACTTGGAATTATCTTGATAACCTTTACAACTTCCCTTTTCCTTGTATCCGGTTATTTTTAGTTTTCGGTCTAATTGACATGGTCAATGGGCTGAAATGCGGATTGATGACTGTGCCTAACTGAATACTAGTTGCTAATCTGAAACAGCCTAGAATTATGTCTGAAAATGAGATGGCATTTGGATAACATCAACATTTTTTGTCAAAAAATATAATTTTTATTCACCGGACCATGGTGGAATCTTAATAGCTTCATAAATTTAATGACTTCTAAAATGCAGTTGGTGTGTGTGCAGGCTTATCTATATAGTTGATCCTTTTTGTCTTTTTCCTTTTTACTTGTTTCAGCTACAATATCTGTTCCTTCAGTCGAGTTTGACATTTCTCGATATGGATTTGGTTTACTTTTCAGAGAGTCGTGACCATATGGATCACACTTGTAATCATTAGAAGTATTTCTTACTGATAAAATATATGGATAGACGCATGCACACATATTTTTGTTTGACTGAAGTGTTTCAAGAGTCGTGTATTCTCGAGTTTCCAATGGTCTCTACAGGTTTGCCGATTCAAGTTCTCTTCTTCCTATAATATTAACACTTGTATCACTTCCAGTGGCTCCTTTGACTGAGCAAAAACTGTCAAGGTCAATAGTAAAGCAATAAAAATGGCTAAAGTAGAGCGAGATTGTGCACACTTGAAAATTTTAATGGTGTTTATTGATAATTATTACTGCAAGTCCGCAATCTTCCCTTGCCATTCGTTCTTATTGCAGGAAGAAATTAGCTGCAAAGGAAGAGTTGAAAGAACTATACAAGACGTTATTGAGCATTATTAATAAGATATTAGATATTCTTGATACGAAATTATTCAGTCAGTCTTTCAAAATAGGTGTTTATAAGTAGGATCTGAGACGTGCTTAGCTGTGACAAGTTAATTCTGTTTCCAGCTTGGCCTTTTGTGGTTAAAGTTTGTTATTTGTTTTCCTTGCCAGTGCATGACTTCTTCATGGAACATAATTCATTTGGACTAAATGATAGAATAAGGGCATTGTTTGAAGACAATATTATGATGGGAAATTGTATAATTTTCTCATTCAGATTAGTGTTTTTGCTGCAAAAAATGTTCAGATAGCATTGCTACTAATGGAAAATAAAACCCAGAAGCTTTTTCAGCAAAAGGATAAAGTTCCTTCGCCGTCTCCCCACCGTGATGGCAAAGAATACAAGGAATCCGTGCTTCCCAAGGCTGTGTTTTCTGCTGTGACTTCTCCGAATGAATGCAAGGAAGAAAAAACTCTCTCATCGATAACTAGTGTGGTACGTGCTTTATTTGGTCTTATGCTTATTTTATATACGAGTCGTATGCTCTTCTGGTTATTTCAGTATTTTGATTTACTATTTTAGATGCCAGTCAACTATTATTCTCTGATACTGTACATCCCCCCATCGACCACTATGTGCTGTGCCTATAGGTGAAATAAATCTTGAGTACCTCATCTTTACCCAAAGCTAAAGTTATTTGGTTGACAACACAGCCAAGGAAAGGCTCTGAAGTTACTTCCCTCTCCCCCCCCTCCCAAAAAAAAAAAAAAAAAAAAACTTAGCCCATGAAGGGCTCCTAGCTCTCTTGTGACATTGCTGTTGCTGTTTGTTTTGTTTTCAGGTGGAGAATGTTTCTGGAGACATTATGTTGGGCGAGTTGAAAGAGGAAATTTCTGATTCTTCAACCAGACTTGATGCCTCGCGGGACATAGATGCAAGGCAGCTGAATTTTAAGTATGTCCTTACAGCAGCTCTCGTGTTTTTTTTATCTGCAGGGGTAACTGTTTTAATGCGGCACCAGAGTTGCCAGCTTTGATAGTGCTCGAGATTTTTATGACTTGATCAAGAAACCCTCAGCATTAGGCACTTAAAAAACTTTAGGCCTACCTTCATTGTCTTCCCTCACTGCTTATCACCAGTAGATGTCACTGTGTAGAGTGATGCCTTTGAGCATCCAGTTCATGATGATGAGTGTAAATTGAAGCCCGGAAGAGGAAAAGCTGGAACTCACTCATCAACACTTAAACAAGTACAAGTTTTCGCCCCTCTTTGTGATTGAATAGAAGCTTCTTACACACGCATAATTTGGCCATTCAAATTTTGTCAGCTTTACAAATTAGTGTTCTGTATAAGTTTGGAAGTATAAACAGTGGCTCAGCCGTCCAACAGGAAGGGTGCAGAAAAAGGAAAAGCCACTGCAATAGGCGCTTGTCACTGGCCTTTGTTTCCATCATGCATTGAAACTCAGGCTTGTCATGCTTTACTTTTCCAATCACCCCTTTGTAGGCATATTTTACCAATGCCTTCTTCGTACTCCTTTGATACCAAGAAATGAAGGTGAGTTCGTTCTACTTAGTTGTATTAGTAGTTCAGAAAACCTTGCACTTGTACTTTTTTGAAGACTACTTCTTCCTCTCTTTATTGTTTATTTCCTAGTGCTTGAAGATCATTATTTTTAATTGTATTTTATCAATTTAGGGCTCGTTTGGATCTTAAGATAGTCAATACCACCATTTCAGTACAAATGGCGGGGTAACATAATTTTTTAAGGCGTATTTGTGTATGGTTGTAGGTGTCCAACTGCTTTATTGAAAGACTAGTTAATAAAGTATTGGGTTTAGGCGGTGTTGTTGACAGAAAATTTAATGTAAGGAATATAAGATTTTATTATTTGTCAGACTACGTGCAAATTTGATCTCAACTAAAGGGAATCCATCTAATACTAGAGCCCCTTCTTTTTAATAAACTTAAATATATTAAAAATGTGATTTTTTAAATTTGTTATCAATAGAGAAATAACAATTTTATGTTATATGGTATTGTATTATAAGTTTAGACATCAAACAGTCTTTTTATGTTATCATCAATTTGGTGCCTTATATTTTTTATTTTATTTTTATTTATTATTTATCCGTAGTCTTTTTTCATACCTTTAGAAATTAATTGACAATGAGCGCGCGGTTATACAACAACAAAAAATCATACAATTTATTCACACCTTATGCTGGTTCTGTGCCAAAATAGTCAGACAGGTATGCTAAAATATTTTTTCAAAATAGTTGTTAATTTAAACAATCAAGAAAAGAATAATTTTTTTTTTTCGATTCTATCCTTAGCCGTGATTGTTGTGAGTAACAATGTAAACAATTCTAATTATATGTCATTCTTATTAAATATAATTGCAATATATGTCGTTTTATATAAATAAGATAGAAGTGGACATTTTTATTTATTTACCGTTAATCATAAAGAGAGATATTAATTTGGTACAAAAGAAAAAAAATATTTGAAGCAATAAACAAGAACAATTTAGTTAAGCTACTTTTTATTTAGTATTTTTTTAACAAATCTACCAACTTAAATATAAGTTGAGATGGAGAAAATACAACTTACTTTTTCATCTCTTATTACTCCCTTAACTAAAGTTCAATATAAAATCCGTTTAAAAACGAACCATCAAAATTAATATTCTTATTTAGAGGAGACATAGAGATAGCTGCTTAAGATCTTTTGGTCATTCTACAATAAGTTTCCAGCACTTGTATCAGTAAAATATCCTTTTTTTTTTACTAAATGTCTACATAGTTAAAAATAAGAGTTTAAGATTTTAGAAAATTATAAATAAGCTATTCAAAATTTCGAATAAAGTAAGTAACATATATAATTTTAAATAGCATAAATAATTATAAATTATAATAATTAACAATTTAATATATTTAAAAAACATACCATTCTCAAAATTGGGAAGGAAAAACTATCTCAAGTTTTAATAGTTTCAAATAAATTTCTCAAACTGGGAGTTCGAAGAGCTTAGGATCAAATTTGAAAAATTAGAAATAAGCTCCTCAAACTTTTAGATAGAGAAAGTGACATATATAATTTGTTAAAATAATGTAAAAAGTATTATAAATCTCAATTATATAAATAAAGTAAAAAGTACTGTATATAACAATAATTATCGACTTAAAATATTTAAAAGACTTAAATTTTGCTTGGGGTTAAATTTTCATAATTACAAATATATTCCTCAAACTTAAATGGGTGTTTGGGAAGCTTAAGGTCACTTAGAAAAATTATAAATAAGTTCCTCAAACTTAAGTGGGTGTTTGAGAAGTTTAGGATCAACTTTGACAAATTACAAATAAACTCCTCAAAGTTTTAAATAGAGGAAGTATACATATATATATATTTATTTGTTTAAAATGATTATTACAAATTACTTAATTAACAACTTAAAGAATTTAAAAAAAACATAAAAAAATTTTTATTTACCCTCGAATTGGGATCAGATGAACTATCCAAAATTTTAGTAATTACAAATAAAGCTACTTAAATTTCCCTCAAACTAAAGTGGGAGTTTGATGAGCTTAGGGACAAGCTTGAAAAATTACAAATAAACTCCTCAAACTTTTGGATAGATGAAGTAACATATATAACAATAACTTGGGTCAAGTTTTCGTAATTACAAATAAGGTCCTCAAACTTAAGCGGGAGTTCGAGGAGCTTAGGGTAAATTACAAATAAGCTCCTCGGACTTCTGCATAAAGGAAGTAACATATATAATTTAGAAAAACAGCAAAAACTACTATACATCACAATAATTAACAACTCAAAGTATATAAATACATAAAACAATTAGGTTGACTCTTGAAATTGAAACGGAGGAACAACCCCAAAGTTTAATAATTACAAATAAGCTCCTCAAACCGAAGGGGGATTCAAGAACTTTAGAATCAATCTTAAAAAATTACAAACAAGCTCGTTACTTTCGGGCAGAGGAAGTAACACACAAACACACAACTTGAAATATTTAAAAGACATATAAAAATTAGAATTGAATCTCAAAATTGGGGCGGAGAAATTACCCTAAGTATTGGTAATTACAAACAAGTTGCTCAAACTTAAGTGGGAGTTTGAGGAGTTTAGAGTCAAGTTTCAAAAATTACAAATAAACTTCTCAAACTTCCTCTAACTTCTGAATAGAGTAAATAACATATATAATTTAAAAATGACATAAACAGTATTTTAAATCACAATAATTAACAACTTACAGTATTTAAAAGAGATATAAAAAATTAAATTAACTCTCGAAATTGGGACGGAGGAGGTAACACATATTATTTAAAATGACGTAAAAAGTACTATAAGTCATAAAAATTAATAATTTAAAATATTTAAAAACATATTAAAATTTGGTTGAATTTTGTAATGCTATCAGTATTACATAAATTGAGATAAAGGAAGTAACATTTGTGATTTAAGAATAATATAAAGAGTGTTATGAATTACACTAATTAACAACTTGAAATAAAGCTTTAGCACTCTTTACTAAATGTATATTTATTGCCGCTTAAAATCTTTATTGTTATGATATAAAATTATTTTTGAAACGACAATTAATTTGTTTTTTAAAATTCTTGGCTCCATGCGTCTATCGTATCTGAAAAATTCATTCTTGTTATGAGTAAGCGAGAAATGTTTATTAGTCTCTGAGGTAGGAAAAAAGAAGTTCTAAATTGTGACATTTAAAAGGATGAACAATAAGCATTACTCCTAGAATAAATTTAAGATTGTGCTTTATTAAAAATAAGTTTTTATATATTTAATTATAAGTTTAAAAAACTTACATTAGAAAATACACAGGATTTATTATTAAAAAATTATGTTAGAAAATATCACAACCACTTAAAAAACTTACATTAGAAAATACACAGGATTTATTATTAAAAAATTATGTTAGAAAATATCACAACCACACTAAGTAATAACTT
>JBDJHY010000049.1:6043376-6062749 GCA_039654485.1 Withania somnifera | reverse complement strand
TAGTAAATCTTTTTTTTATTAGGAATAGGATATTTGATCCATTTTCATACCTTATTAAGTGCTTTATTGTCATGATCCAAAATCTCAGGTCATGATGGCGTCTACACCCTACCTATAGACAAGCCTAACCTTAAAGTCCGGAGCTACGTGCAATCGGCTATAACTCTCAGAACAACTAAAACCAATGAAGGACAATAAATGGTACATAATGCTGAAGCCAACAAGGAACTATACGAAACTCGAATCCCCAAAACCTGGTATCAGTGGCATGTGGAGCTACTACATAGGATAAACAAAAGATACAAAAATACAAAAGCTCCCCTATCGGGTAATACAGTACAGGTCTTGTAATGAACTGAGTGAAGCAAGCTAAGTGATGGAAAATATGATCGGCTCAAATGACAAGCTTACTTAGCTCTGCAAATATGCTAAGTCTAATCCGCACGATCTCCATGTCGCTGATAACCCCTGCCTCTATCTGCACCACAAAAAATGTACATAAGTGCAGCATGAGTACCAAACAAGGTATCCAGTAGACATCATCGGCCGACTGGGTTAAGAATAATATGTGAGTAATAAAGCGAGGAAGTGAAACAGGTCGGCAATAGTAAAGAAATAATAAGGAAAGCAGTAACTAATGATTGATAGAAAAGTAAGATATCGAAAGTAATGACGAGGTGAAGAAACATATCTGTAGTCCAACTTGACCAAATCTCACTAACCGTGATGCCAAGAATCGTAAGAACCATAACAGGGATTGAATAGAAGAGTACTAATAAAAGCAGAGAATAAGTAAACATACAAGAACCTACCAGCATCCCATACCACCGGCAAATATAACCAACACAACATATCCTAACTGACATCCCATACCGCCGGTAGGCACAAACAACATAGCAACACCCACCATGACTCCCCCTTTAAGCCCGATAAGCACATATCATACCTAATGAAATAAACAAGGGTGCAGAAAGTAAAGTAAACAGTAACAAAGATGGGCACACACACCCTGTCAGTGCCATCATCATCATCAGATGTATACCCCCTGTCAGCGTTAATTTCAACACTAGATGCACACCCCCTGTCAGCGTCAATATCAACACCGGACGCATACCCCCCGTCAGCGTCAACATCAACACCGGACGCACATCCCCTGTCAGCGTCAATATCATCACCATCGAGGGCCCAACCCTTTAGTATCCATACAGTTTAGCACATCAATATATAAATGAGAGTATCAGTGCAGTTCTGAGGTTCTATATTTAAAAACTGAATATAAATAAATAAAGTATTACAGCAGTAACAATGAAGTAAATATCGTCTGGGGTGAAAGGTAACCGCAGTCTAGGATCGGCTAAAGGCCACCAGCTAAGAGCTCATCTCACTACACTCGTCGTGCATAAGCAGAGATAATTAATTAACTGAGACGACTATTGAGGTCACTGCCTCCACATGGTGGACAAACCTCGTAGCACAGCCCTTTGCACTTTATGCCCTTTAATGGGCCCCCGAAGTCCACAACTGATAATAGGAAAGAAGACGAGATCAACCTAAGAAACCCCGCCCATACTACTAGCCATACCACAAGCATAGTAATAATAACCCAATTTGTACTGCACAAATAAACCTAGCCTACCTTGGCGCAGGCAGAAACCTCCAAAGTGCCCGCCTGTTTGAATCTGGAGCTCCAACGCGGTTGACGTCGTCCAAAGATATATGGTTCACAAATGCAAGGGTCAAGATATGAATAATAAGGCTCATTAACAAGTAATTCAGGGCAGGAGACTGGCCTTGCAGCTCGGACCTAGCTAAAGTCCCCGGCGTGCATAGCCCTCAGTTCAGGGGACCTCATGTTCTAGAAATAGGGTTAGAGAGAGATAAATCATATGAAGTAAGCTGGGGTGAAGGGACAAAGCCCTCTCTTTGAGTAGGAGACTACTGGGCAGACCCCGCCGAGGTGACCTCATCGAAACGACATCCTAAGACGGCTTGACCAAATGAACTAATCAGAAAAACCTCGCTAAGATGACCTGGTTGACAATCAAAGAGCTGGCCTCGCCAGGTGACCTTGACAAACCACGGCTGGTAAGGTGACCTCACCACAATGACTGGAAAATTAACCTCACCACAACGACTTCGGTGGAGCAACCTCACTAGAAGAACTGGCAAAGCGGCCTCGCCACAACGACCTTGCTACAGAGACTTCAATAGAGCGACCTTGCCAAATGACTTTGGCAAGGAGACCTTGAGGTGCTGGAGTAGCCCGAGCTCCCGCAGTTGCCTTTCCAGAGGCAGGGAGCCTCTGAGGGGTCTAGGACAAGCATCAAGGGGATAATTCTAACCAAACCAAAGCATAAATCTAAGAGGAGAGATATCATAGGGCAATAAATTCCAGAATTTGCTCATAAACCAACTGGGAGCCTAAAGGTAAAACGTCTACAAATCAATCTAAGAAAAGAAAAACACATTTATAACCCAAAATTAGGGAGAGGGATTCCACATCCTTAAGCTAGTGCTAATGCATTAACTTACGACTATCTAGGAACTAACCACAATTAGCTTAGCATGTTGGAAATTCACTATTTGAGCCATAACCAGCAAGAATTAATCAATAGCATATTGCAGGTTGGACTTATGCGCTAAACCAGAACCAACTGGGTTTTTAACAAACAGCAGCAGCAAGCTGAGGCCCATGCATCGACACGTAACCACCATAAATTAAAGATACAACAACAACAAAACCCTACAAATCTAAATAAGGAGCGACAATTACGCTCAGCCAGATCCTTAGCCATGTCTAACAGGTACTACCTCTACAGGAAGTGGAGGAAAATGCTTACCTCTTACAAAAGGAACAATGGTGAGCCTAGGATTGGGGATTCTCCGTCAGGTTGGCTGGGTTTAGAGCTCGAACAACAGGCTGGGCGAGAGAGAAAGCAGAGAAGGGGAAGTGGGAAAAAGAGCTGAAAGCTTTAAGAGCACAGCAGGGGCACACACACACACACATATATATATACCTGTACACTTGGGCCAGACCCAAGAAGGAAAAATGTCTAACTTCCCACAACCCAACCTAAGCGGTTTGGGCCAAAATTCTGCAGCACAGCTAACTTAAAACACAAGGGTCCTAGACATGGGCTTAAAATCCATCTAGACTAAAGTTGATATTCCGGAGTTAACGAAAATATCGAAATTCACTGTTTCAAAGTCGAAACTTCAAAACAGGAGAACTGAGATAACTAGGGAACGAGTCACCAGGGCACCGAGCTACCGGTCCCAGCAAGTCATGAATGACTTAGGGAAACTCGCAAACGGCTCTAAATACAGGAAAAGGAAGAAAACAAGGAAATGATCGAGCGGGTCATTACATATGAACTGCTCAATTGATACGATAGAAGAGGAAGGGTGTTGGATCTATTGATACTAGAAATTTCTTAGAAAGCCCGAGATCACTACATTTATCTCTTGAACTCAACTCCTATTCATATCCTTCCCGTGGGAGCGTCTACAGAGGACAGCCCTAGATAACTCAATTTAGCTATTGTTATTAGGCTGCTGGAATAAGTTGTTTGAGAATAGGGTGTTCAATTATCTCTTTCTCTTTAAAAAGATTTTGTAAGTTATCCAAGAGGATATTTGTGTACGTAAAAGCATATATCATATATATGAGATAGTAGATCAGACCTCTTGCCATATATTTGTCTCGCTGAAGGACGTAATATATTTTTCTATTTTCATTTGGAGATCCTTTAATTGATTATCCGGGATGTCTGGAAACATAGGATCTTTTTTCTATTTATGCAATAAACCGAAGACAACTTCCTTACAACTGAGTGGAAATCGAATTCCGTTTTGAAATCGGACGACACAAGGCAAACTAGAATAAGATGATTGATCAAGGTAGCGACAGGGTCCAATCAAAAGGAATCGTGCGTACGCTAGAAAGACGTATAGAAAAGCCTTTCTTTATGATCATATGGATCACTTTTCGGGAATTTTCTTTCCATAGACATAGATTGCAGTCTAACCAGCTTTTTTCGAAAAGAGAAAAAAACGGAGTCTTTGTCTAAAGAAATGCATTGAGAAAGACGATAACGCTGCAGATATGTTGACCAAGCTAGTGCCGCTCACCAAGTTTGCACACTGCAAGGACTTGGCGGGGGGGGGGGTATGCATCAACTGATGCAACCCCAAGAGAACAACTGTTAGGTGGAGCTAGTATGTTCAACAAATGTTTGAATCTTCTTGTTTCTTACAACGGGGTTGCCCAGTAAGCTTAGAAGTTTTGGTCGAAGTTGTTCATACACATGTTCAGAACGCAAACCAAGGTGGAGATTGAAAGAGTTGGTTTCGTTTTTCTTTTTGGGATTTAATTCACGTGGAAGAAAATCCTATGTGCCAATTTACTTGGCTAGGAGATGAACTTGGAGAGCAAGCAACAATTTGTGGAGGACAAAATTTATATTTATTTTTCCTTTTCTATTTTGTGCTTGGAGCCCAAGTTTGGTCATTTATAAAAGGATGTCCATTCTTTATTGTAAAACCATCCTAAACTCATAGAAAAATACATTGTAAGAGTAAAGAGTTGAGAGAGCCATTCTCTTAGGTGTATTTGGGATCTCTCCCTTTTTTTTGTTAATATAAAGGCAACTGTTTTGGTGGATGTAGAATCATTCTGATCGAACCATGTTAAATCTTGTATTTTTTCTTTTATGTTTCTGTCCTTTCTTGGGCAGCTATTGAGACATAGGTTGACCCGAGCTTTCCTTGGCATACCTTTGTTACCATTTCTTGAAGAATGACTTTTTGACCTAACATCATTATTTATAGGGGAACTACCAGATGGCATCGACCAAGCAGGAGGTAATATTCCTTTTGTCTTGTCCTTTATTTGTTAGGATATGCTTTTTTCTTGCTCAATACTCTGGACGTGACAAGGCCGAGTGTCGTTTCTATTTCGTGTATCCTCGGGCACGTTGCCCTTCTTGTCGATTGAGTTTCGGCTCTCGTTATCTTCACTTGGTCTCGGACGCTCTGTATCTCGGTTGCTCATTATTCTTGCTGTTGTCCACAGTCTTGGCTACTGCTTGTAATTCCAAAATATCCTTTCCCCCTCGCGATTCCTTTTAAGGAGATTTGTGCCAAAACTCATCTCATTCTTGGGCTTTTAGCCGTATTTGGCCCAATGTCATCTCAATTGGCCCAACTTCTAAACATGCAATCTTTATCCCATACAATATGTGAGAGAAACCATCTTTAGAATAAATATAGTTAATAAGTATAGTCTGCTTAAGTTGAATTTTTGGGCCAAACCTGGAGCTTTGGTGGTTTTGTTGACCTTGTAAGATGCAACAGATAGCCATCTACCGAATGAATTCAGACAGCTGTTCTTATTTTCTTCTGTACAAGGTCAAATATTCTGTCAATTGGAGTATAAGGACTATCATTAAGTTTCTGCTGCCCCACCTTCAAATTGTCGTGTCCTTATTTACCTGTCAATATCTTTTCTAAATATTAGTTCTGTATTTTACGCCAACATGGTGCCATAACGCGAGAGTCACTCCTCGAGATAATGATTAAAGTTAAGCAAGTTGTTTGGTGAATTCATATGGTGCTAATGTATATGCTGCTCCTGTTGGTTAGGTGTGTTGGAGATTTGAAGGGAATAAATATGAGCTTGCGAAAAAGTTCAAAATGTCAATAATCAACCATAAGTGGGTTGAAGATTGTATTAAGGAAGGAAGACGTCTTCCAGAGGCTCCATACACATTTCAATGGTATACTCCCCCATTCGAATTTATCTAGCACTATTTCCTTATTAATCTGTTCCCAAAAGAATGATACATTTCTATATTTCCTTATTGAGTAGCTTTTGTAGCCATACTAATTTATGACATGTTTAAGACCACGAGTTTCCAAAGTTTTATAGAAACAAATGTTAGGCTTATTTAAGACCATAAGTTTCAAATGACTTCTTTTCTTTATTAAATTTTGCCAAGTCAAAGTATAACAAACAAAATGAAATGTAGGGAGTTTAAATATTGGCTTAGAGGTTATTGCAATGTTTTTAAGGTTCTATTGGTTTGTATAGCTAGTGTTTATGCTTGATGAGATCTTTATGCTTATAGATGCCTACTGACATAAATATCACTGTTTAGTAAAAGTAGGCATTGTCTTGTTGTCTGTTCACTTAGCAGTTGTAGTGTTGCTCAGGTAGTTTCTTGTCCTTCAATTTCTATTACTATCTGTTTTTCCTTGTATCTCAATTATTGTTTGGTTTTGTTGTAGTTTCTGTTTTGTTACTATCTATTGCTCTTGTCATTATATGTTGCCTCTTGTACTGCCCTTCTTTTTCAGGACTGCCATGGACTATTTTTCCTTGAGCCGAGGGTCTATCGGAAAAAAACCTCTCTACCTCTGAGGTAGGGGTAAGGTTTGCGTACAATTTACCCTCCTCGGACCCCACGTTGTGGACTACATTGGATATGTTGATGTTGTTTTAGTCATCTAATGGCTGTGAATCAAGATAAGACAAAACTTTAGGTAATCAATATCTTTTGTGCTTATAAAAGTTCTGAAGAGAAAATTCTTTTGCATGAGTACATTATCCTCTAGATGCAATATTATTTCTTTCATTTTTCTCAAGACAACAAATTAGTTTGTAACACAATCATTCTTATTTCTTACTTCTGTAGTACACAAATCACTGGCTGAAATGCTTAGAATTTATTAACTAGCATTTGATTTGTTATCCCCAGACCCACAAAATGGGATTACACTGGGTGTGTTGTTGTTGTTTGGTTTATTAGCAGAATGTTGCAATTTCTTTCTTTGTGAATATGCCTGGCTAATGCTTACTATATTGCTCATCTTAAAAGTTAGGTTGATTAGCTTGCTTACTATCTCTTATATCTCCGGTTCTGCATCTGGAATCTTATCCCTTGACGTTCAATTATTTGCAGTGGGAAAGAAGTGGGGCCATTAGTGTTGGATAATACACTTTTTACAGAAACTATACAATTGAATCACTCCAAAAAATCAGCTATTCTTAATGAATTTGAAGAGGATTTCAATTCTTGGACGGATTCAACTTTGTTAAAAGAGGTGCATTCATTTTTCGTCAATGCTCTTTATCATTTTCAAAAATAGATTTCGGACTTCAAAGAGGTAGTTCAAATTGCATTGCTCAACAGTTCAAGCTCAACGACGTGCCTTCGGGTTGAAAAATGATCTACATTAGCCTGCTCTTCCTGGACTTGTTTATCAAATTTCCAGTGCAAACTTCATCCTATAGCTAACTCTCGTCCAGTACAATTTTTATCGATACATGCCATAGATGTCATATGCCTTGGCTAGTTATTACTGCAATCTAGGTCATCTATCAAAAAGAATTAGTGTAGTGTAGGTCAGATCATGTGGCAACTTCACTGCAGTATGCTCAGTTTGAAAGCTCTTATGCCCTTCAATTTGAATACATATTTCAACATGTCGTGAAATGGGGTTCTTTCAGTGAGACGGGTGAGATTAACAAATGCAGTGATCAAATAATGTAGGTACAGATCAACCAATTTACAAAAAAGTGCTGTTTAATATAAAAAAAAGGAGATTGTTATAGTGGTATCAGATCATTTTTTGTAAATTTTGTACAAACTCCTTAAAAGTGCCTTTGCATTCTTGGAGTATCCGCCACCTGGAACAACTAACTCTATGTTGCTCTTCATTTTTTTCCTTTCCGCCGAGTTCTCTGAAAATAAAACTAGTTTGTAAAATAGATTTGTTTTTCTGAGTAGAGATGTCTTTTCTTTTCTTTGTTCCATCTATTTCAAACGATTCATACAAGTTTCAAGTTTGGTGTATAGTTTGTCTGATTGAGCAGTAGACAAAAAGTTACCTTTCTTCTTTCCGTTAAAGGAGCTGAAAGATCAGTTGCCAAATCAAAAGTAAAAAGAAATTGGAAGAATGCTTCCAATTTTCATCGTACTAGCACCTGAATATTTGGTAATTAAGGGAAACATTGATGCAGTTTAAATCAAGTGTTGCATGTGCATATCAATTCTTAAATTTGCATTCCTAATTTTTCAATATGTATTCCCATGTAACAACTATTAATGAATAAAAAGTGCTGGTCTGCTTTGTTAAGTATTCCGTATGTATACGTTTTATAGAAATGTTCGCCCAAACGTCATCATGACTCCTAGGTATTGGATATATATTATACTGCAAAATGTGTGCTGAAACACATCTATATAAAAGAATTATAAAACACAGCTTCATTTCTTGCTTGTATGCTACTGGTCACAGAATTTGTTTCCTGAGATGGGGAAATACGAGGATAGACCAAGGAAGAAATCAAATGCCAATATTACGAATGAAGATCGCCCCTCCAGCAGCAAATATTGTTCCGATGAGCACTCTTTACATGGCTCAGATAAGACAGAGGTAATAACATTCAGTCCGTCAAAGTTACCTATTTCAAAAAAAAAAAAAAAAAAAAAAAAAAAAAAAAAAAAAAAAAAAAAAAAAACAACATTCAGACCGTCACGAAAAAATTCAGAACTTCTCTTCTCCTAATTTTTTTTGTGTAGATTGAAGAACTGAATTTTCCTGCTTCAGCATCCCTTACACCCAAGAAGAGAAGTTCTGAATTTTCTGAAACTTCCCACAGAAGTCGTAGATTGGTGAAGAAGAGCACGAGTGGGGATCTTGTCGAGATTATTTCTGGTTCAAATAGACATTGTTTCCAAATGCAACCTCGTCGGGAACTTGAAACTTCAGCACCACTTTACAACTTGGCTGTTGAAATACCAGAAATCTCTGTGAACAACAAGCATGGATCTGGTTTTAGCTGCTATGAGTCGGAATCAAGTAGAATAGACCTGGATGGTATTGAGGAAACTGAAGTCAACAGACTTCTTGATATTGGTGATCAAAGTTTACATGTGGAAAGTGCCTCATCTAATCTTACTGGAAATCGACAAGAGCCTTGCCCAGCTGTTGATGGGGCCCAAAGTGAGACTGATAATACTTGCAAAATGTCTACATCTACCGCATTGTCCTGTGTCATATGTTGGACAGATTTTAGTTCATCCAGGGGGTTGCTTCCCTGTGGTCATCGTTTTTGTTTCTCATGTATCCATACATGGGCTAATCATATGGTAAATCTTCCCACCGTCTTTTCAATTTTGTCTGATGGAAGTTTCCTTTTCTTTTCATTTCCAATTTTGGCATGTCACATGATGAGATGCATAACTTCACATATGCATGCAAGTGCAACTTTTCATTTTTGGATGTTTCTTTTTGTTTCAATTGATATTTACCTTTTACAATTCCCTCATCATAGGCATCAAGCAGAAAAGTTTCAACATGCCCTTTGTGCAAGGCTAGTTTTGTTGCCATTAGAAAGGTAGATGATGCAATTCCTGCTGATCAAAATATATACACTCAAACTATTCCGAAGCACAATCCAGAAACAGACATATATATACTTCCCGAGGGTGTAACACCAAGGTTACCTTCTAATGTAAGTTCAATGGTAGTTTTCATTCTATTCTTTAGGGTGGAGAACATCAGCTCCTGTTTGTTTGTGCTGTACATTGATGTGAATATCTATATCTCATCATTGTTACTGAAGAACACGTGTTGCCATAATATTGGCTACCTATTCTGCGTCTGTCTGCCTTCTCTTCCTACAGGTGCAAGAAAGGTCACACTTGAAGTATTATGTAACTGCCTCAAGTCGGATGCATGAATAGCGTAAACATTTCCCTTATTTTGTCTAATGAGTGTGACTGTTGGACATATATCTTGCCTGTATCACAACTATTTAATTTTGTAGATCAAAGTAGGTATCTTTCTTACACACTTCTGATGCTCATTTGATTCTTCATATTTTAGTACTTCCTCTGTCCCATTTTATGTGGCACACTTCCCTTTTTTGTCCATCTGAAAAACAATGTCACCTTACTATAATTAGAAAAAACTTCACTTTAAAATTCCTCTTTTACTCTTATGAAATGATTTACAGTTGAAAATTTCTATCAAGTTAATATAGGTTGAAGCTGAAGACGTAGGTTAAAGTATCACACTTGAAAATATGGAATATCGTCCCTGAATGTTGGAGGTCAAACCTGCCTTGAGTTCCATATGTATTTGTCTAATCCTTAATGGCTGTTGCGGTTGAAATGTGCCTTAAATAAAAAGAGAAACAGAGTGGTACGTCAAATAGCTGCTCTTTAGGGCTATCTGAGTAGTATTGAATGACCAAACAGCTCTGTTATTTGTTTCAATATGCCATACACAGCTTCATGAGAAGACTCTTGAGTAATTTATGTCAATGCGTTGTTTAACTTTTTTTTCTAAAACAGTAAAACTTGTGTCAATCCAAACATTCGTGAAGAAGAGAAGAACCCTGTGAAGTATGTTATGTGTTTGCATCTTGCTTTTCAGTTTTTCAAGCTCACATTTCTTTTAATTGTTGTTTTGGTTTATGTAGACATCAAGAACTCCAGTCTGTTGTCAATGCTCTTGTCGAGAACCAGAGGACCTACTAGTCAAATGTCATCTCTGTGAGACTCTCTGTATTCATTCCTATTGTCTGGATCCTCCATTGTTTCCATGGACATGCATGCACTGCAAGGATCTGCAGAGGCTTTACCGTCGTAGCTGGTAATTTGCAGTGACTGGAGGTATGCATAAGCTGATCTTAAAACTAGAAATTACCATAGGGGAAAAGAGAAGGAAAAACAAGTCAACAACATCTCGCCTCTGGGATGTATATGGATAGGTTGACTCCAGGAGATGTGAGGCATGCTTGGTCCACTGGTAACAGTACGAATTATGTAGAAATCATTCGATGAACAAAGCTCCTGAGCTAAGGCATCATTTTTTTATTTACAACATTTTTCTCTCCTGGAGTCCAATACTAAAACTAAAATTGTAGTAGGCTCATGATATTAAACATCTTGTTTTTTCTGTGGAGAAAAAGACATCAAATTCACCTTGAATTTGTTTGGAAAAGTCGTTAACACTTGTCACAACCTAGTACACACTTGTACTACTTAAAAATAAAATTTTTCCCACCTTTTAGATTGGTATACCACTTTCATAAGGTGAGATATTTCACCTGCGCATGCCATGTCAGTACAACACAAAAAATTCAATAAATTTATTATATTCACTATTTTTCTTTTTTCTTTTCTTCTATATCATCACAAAACCTCACTGTTATCGACGGCATCACGATAGGCAAACCGAAATCATTGATTCATCAGTGCCATCAACTTTACCACCCACCAACAAAGCTGCCGTCACCACTAATTTCTTCTAACCTTAGTTATCCATATTTAACCCCCTTTTTCCCCTTCTTCCTTGAGTTTTAGGTGAGGTGATAAATCTTTTAAGGAAAAGAAATATGGAATGAGTTTGAGTGATTAAAGAGAGAGAAAGAAAGAGCGCATATGGGTCCGAATCTGCTCGACAATAATCCGCAAAGATCTTCTCATTGCTATTCTATCAACAAAAATAATTGAGATATTTATATTAATGGTGGAGGGTCTAAGATGGTGAAATTGGTGATGGCATTGTGATGAAATTGGTAATTCCAAGGTAATGGAATTGGTGATGATGACAGTTGATGAGATTGACGGTGGTGGGTCAAACGATGAAGTTATGGAGGAGGTGGTGAAATTAGGTGAAACAACAATGAGTACGACGAAAAATAAGAGCGAAAGAAATTTAGTTGTTGAGGATTTGATGAAAATCAAGACTGAAGTAGAAGAGGACAATGGGTGGGTATATGAAGAAGAAGAGACGGGAACTGGTGTGAAGAAGATGACTGGGAGGGGTGTTGGAAAAATAATATTACAATATTAATACCAGACAATAATTAAAATAGCAAGAGGATAGTCATAAATATTGTGTCGTTATAAGTCATTACCTTAAAAGTGTTTTCGATTTGATTTTGATGCAAATTACAGAATTTTATAATTATTTTTAAACAGGTACACTCAGAAAAAATTTAAAAGTTTCCCAAATCAATTGTTTAACCGCTAAGCAATTAATTAAAAGAAAAGGAGCTAGGAATATTTTTCTTTTCTCTTTTATATGCCTTTTCTTCTCTTGATTATTTTTTCTTTCTTTCTTGGTATGTTTTTTTTTTTTGTTCACCAAAGATGTCCTTTATATAGGATTTGGAAAGAGTAATTGTTGAAAGATAGGAGAGTTAAATTGAGAAACAAATAACGAATATTGATGGCATTAAAAGTTATTACATCAAATCATATAAAATTTACTTTTTTAGAAGGATATGTTCATCTCCTTTGTAACCTTTTTTTTTTTTTTGCATTACACAAATGAATAACGAATCTTTAATTATTACAATCCCTTACTAATGCAATAATGAAATAGAAATAAATTCTGGACAAAAGGAAAGAACATGTACTTAAGTTTAATATCTTCTATTTGAATTAACTCAAAGTGAAATGAGGCAACAACTAATATTCATAAACTGAAGTACTTTTTAAATGAATGGATATATGTTGAGATCCTTATGACACATCATATTCTTAATTTTAAGCGACCTTCGCGATAATCATAGATGTATTTTTATGATCATGCACAAACCTTAGGTCTCGTGAGTGCTCTAGAAAGACGACCCAAGTCTTTTCTAAAAGCCGACCGCCCTTTTATACTTACGCAAATTGATCCATCAATTCTATCTCAAATAGACCACCTTAAGACTATGGAATTATTAAAATAATCTTAGCCTTTTAAAACACTACCTTATCTTATAGGGATAGAAAATATAATGTGTTGAGGACTTATATGATTTCATTTGTCCACAAATAGGTATCCACCGCACTGCCTCAAATCATGGGCCTTAGCCCCATCCCCCTCAATGCTTTATGAATTATTTTTCTTGTCAAACCTTGACTAAAGGATCTATCGAATTTCTTTCTGACCTTTCATGTTTTAAGAAAATAACATAATTTTCAACAAGTATTTAATTGCGTCATAGTTGATGCCTTATTTTAGCAAATCCCAATTGTTTCATGTGAGTCATAATGTAAAGAGACTAATGAAATCTGCTTTTTCTGCGTCGATATATTTGCGAAAAAATTTCTCAGCCACTCAACTTCTTGCCCGGCCTCAGAAAAATTTTAAATTTTACGATAAAACATGCTATACAAGACTGTTTGAAAGACTTTCACAAAATAACATATGCATCTAATGTGAATACATAATCACTGATGGAGCTAAATTCCTCATTGTCAGTTAACTAGTCTGCATCACAAAAACCTTATAAAACAATTGAACATTTATTAAAATAAAAAGGTCAATTTATAGTGCCTTTCAATTACCTTAATTAGCAATGATGAGCTTTTCAATATTCTCTAATCATTTATGAATATATCGACTCAATTTGTTAATAGAATAAGTTATATTTGACCGATTATAGTTCATGAGAAACATTACACTCCCAGTTATTTTAGCGTATTCAATTTGAGAAACACTAGAATCTTATTCTTTTTTAAGTGTGTCTTAGGATCATAAGGAGTTCTCACTTAAAGTATATTATATAATCAAATCATTTTCATATCTTTTCAATACCATTAAATTTGGTTGGAAACCTGCCTCTTTGCAAGTGTAACAACGACTGAGTGTTATATTTCGCCATATATGAAACACTGTCATCATTTGTGTATAAGGTCACATTTTAATGAATTTTGAGAAAACTTCCAGAACTTAAAGCAAAGTGAGGCTAGTACAAAAAGGTATTTTGAAGAAAGTAAACTCTGGAAAAGACCAATTGAATTTGGTGTGACTATCGGTAACCCCAGGTATAATGAAAAAATTATAAGGGAGTCCTACGCACAATAACTCATATAAGCAGTAAGTCTCAGAAGTACACTACCGAAATGAAACAGTAAAGCAACACTATAATAAATAAGCTAAACACTGAAGTCACGCTTTTCGTAGGCCTTACATCCCAGCCAGGGTACACTAAAGAAGAAAAGTGCAGAAAAGTAAATACAAATACATGAAGTAACTAGTCCTGTGTATGCTTCTCCTCCGGTAACCGTAGGTTCAGTTGGAAGAATCCATTAAAGGCTACCCTAAATATTCCCGGTATATCTCTCCTCTGTCCTATACCCCCCTCCGTGTTGCGTGAAAGCCGGGAGGTAAGGTCCATGGAGGTACGCTCATCACGTACAATCTCTAACGTCATCATAAACTCACATCCTAAATCACAGAGCCTCAAACGCTCAAAGTCTAGAATATTGTGCCTCATATCAATAATCTCTTCAAGACGTACTCGACAAGCTAGGGCGTACAATGCCTCAATGTAACTGTATCAACAATATCCTAAATAGATCGGGTATCATCAAGTCTCCATAACCAAAAATATGATAGGTGTCAAAAGTTGTACTCACTACTGTACGACGACGGACTCAACTGCCAGTGGCTGTACTTACTGCAGAAAGAAACCGGTCTCAAGTCGCATCATTAATTAGTCAAATAATATTTTTCGATGTCAAGGTATGAAGCTTGGGCTAAAACAAGTAAAAATAGTAATATCGGGTGCTCGATATAATAACGAGTCTAAAATAGCTAAAAGGTTATTTAATTATATTATTATTAAGATAATACAATTTATTCATTTATATCATTATTAAAATCAACCTCTAGCCATCATGTCTCAATAATCATGATGATACCGGTCCAACCCCAATGTACTCTCATCGAAGGAGAAAGACCAACCTCTTGTTTCATGAATGCATAAAATATCCATAGGTATACATATATGATCATGTAATAACAACTACATATGTCCTGCATAGGTATCTCTAGCTAGCTTCTAAGCCACAGGCACCATATAAGTCCGGATGCCAAAATATATATATCAACAAGGAACAAATGAAAAAACGATACGAGATCACTATAACCACCTAGCTACCCAACCCATGGATGCTATTTAGTACAATTATTATAGCTATAAGCCCAGAGATAGTCCCATAAGCCTACTTGTCGTCCGACGATAAAACATTACAAGTTTACGAATAGTACTCCGACTGATATCAAATGCTCTATAAATGCTATGAAACTTACATCAGAGTATTCCATATGTAAACACGAGTCTAACGGTATAATTTATGCTAAGTTTTGGACAGGGCCTAAAATCAGGCCTAAATTGGGCCTGCGGGGCCCGCTCGTTGGCACTAAAACAAACTTTGTCACGGGGTTTCCAATGTTACTAGGAATCTGTACTCCAAAATTTAGCACAATTTGAGTGCGAGAAGGTCTCCAAAACATCCCAGACATATTTGACTAAAACGGGATCAAAGATGCAATTTTTATAGGATTAAACGTTGGAAATTTGATGAATTAACGATACTAGAAATAAATATACTCGAAAAATAAAAAATTACGCAATAATATATGGATTATGACATGAGCTCATCAACTTCATCAATTGGAGCCATTAATGGAGGAAACCAAGAAATTTAAGAATTAAAACGAAGGACTTACTCCAAATGCGTAGAAATCAAAAAGCAACAATGAGGGAATTTTTTTTATCCTTAAGTTGATGTTTGGGAGAAGATTTTTGCTCAAAAACTGATGAAAAAGTAATGTTTTTGCTGAAATAAAAGTTGGGGTCGTGTAGGGTGTTTATATAACTTCCAAGGAATTAACTCATCGCAATCGCTTGACTTTCTTACGCGATCGTGTAGAGCATTGGAATAAAGAATCATGATCGCGTGCATTACCTATGAGATCACGTAGAGTTGCTGGCAGGTCTTCTTCGCGATTGCGTGAGCCAGCTTCGCGATTGAGAAGCACAGTGGCTTATCGATTCGTGATCATGTGATATATTGTCGCGAATGCGAAGAACAATTATCTTGCACCAGTTGCAAGTTTTGACCGCATATTTAGGAGAAAGAAAATATTTTGAATTTCCACTCAAAATATATTCGGAGTCTAGTTTACTCAAATAAACTATGCTCGTACACCCGAAAAGACATTAAGACTCAACAACGCAGACGACATCTAAATCCGAGGTCATTTTGGATAAATGTTGACCAATCAACCCTTAGTCTAAAATTCATGAAATTTCTGCCAACACCTCAAAAATGTAACGACAAGTTCGGTAAATGAACCAACACCTCCTCTAGCCTACAATCACCCTTTCAGAGTTGATAAAAGTGTCAGAATTTTGATCCGATACTCCGAACACCAAAACACCACCCAAGCTCAACATTAGGCCTTAAACTTAACTAAAATCCACAAATCGGCTTAAATTACAAATGAAGTAAAACAAAAAAATCTAAGGTCAATCTTGACTTTGTTTGGTATTTCAAAGCTAATGAAATTGTCGAAATTTAATTCCGAGATTGTCTTGAAGGAAAATTTACTTTGGTCAATGAGTAATTAGTTTTAGGCTTCAAAATAAGCAATTTGAGATATTTCTTAATCGAGTCGCTTGTGATCCGAACTATCGGTCCCAACAAGTCATAAATGAATTGAGGCAACTACCAAAATTCTCTAGAATGAAAAACATCACGTATTTATCATAAATGACCATGAGGGTCATTACAACTTCAAAATCAAACTCCTGAAGCAATATATCCACTGATTCAACCTCGTCTTAGCATCTTTTTTGGTCATCAAGTACCTTAGGTGAATACTCAGTATGGATGATCACCTTCCTATTCAATGGATAAGCACTAAATTTATCAAAAAATGAACTCCACGAATAATAATTCCTAATCAGTCATAGTATTATTCTTTTGAGCAGGGTTCATGACCTTTTTAGATTAGTATATCAGACAGAATAAATTTTCTCATTTTTTTCCTAAGAAGACTCTGAGCACCGCTCTGCTAGCATCAGACATGACTTTAAATGGTAGTGACCAGTCTAGAGCCACTATAAACGGGGAAGTCACAAGAGTTTGCACATTGGGAATACAATCTTGGAAAAATATTTGATGAATATTTTATAAAAATAAGTATCCCAAGGAAAATCTAAATATCTTTGACTAAGACTAGGGGCGGAAACCTAGCCATGATCGTTATTTTAGCTCTTTCAACCTCAATTCCCTTAGTTAAAATTTTGTGCCCAAGCACAATACCCTCATAGATCATGAAGTGATATTATTCCAGTTTAACACTAGGTTCTTCTGTTCGCACCACTCTATAACTTTGGAAAAATATGGGCCAGACAATCATTGAATAAGTCCCCCATGATTATGAAATCATCGATGAGAACTTGAATCACATCTTCCACCATATCATTGAAGATAAACACCATACATCTCTGAAAGGTGGAAGACACATTGCAAATCCTGAATAACATTTATTTAAAAGAAAATATACCGTATGGAAAGGTGAATGTGGCCTTCTACTGATCCTCCATGGCAATGGAAATCTGTCTATAGCCCGAATACCCATCCAGGAAGTACAACTAGCCTCTCTGTAATGACCTTTTTGGTCATTTTCTGATATCACATTTTAATGCATTCTAGAGATTTCCATAGTAGTGTCCCTAAGTCATCTGAGACTTATCGATGTTGGTGATTCAATTCTCGGGTAGTTCGGTTGGTTGTTAGGTCTGTTTTCCTGGTTTAGATCCTTTAGTATTAAAATCATTAACTTTAGTCAATATTCTATGAAGACAATCTCAGAATTGAATTATGATTGTTTCATTTGCTCCGGAACATGGATTTTAGTCTAGATGGGTTGTACGTCTGAGTTTGGAAACTTTAGTTTTTATTTTATGCTATTTTGTGTGCTTTATGTTACCATTTTAGAGCTAGAGTGGTCATATTTTGATCGGAGCCTCAATTGAAAATTCGACTGTGCCATCATCTCTGGAATGTCGAGTTTAGATTAGGTGAGTAGTTCATTTGAGTTTGGGGAAACCGGGCTCATTTTGTGTACTTGGTTGAAAAGTTAAAATTTTGGCTAAGAGTTGACTTTGGCTAAAATTCCATTGGAATGACCTCAGATCAGAATTTATTCTGTGCCTCTGAGTCCATAATATCATTTTCATGCAATTTGCATATTTTTTGTGTTCTTCATTCTCCGAATACTTTCCATAGATTGTTACGAAGTTGGGATTCTTAGCTGAAATGATTAAGTTGCTGGTGTTTGGTGTATGTCACACCTGCGACATTTTATATGTAGGGGAAGTATTGTACCTGCGAGCTTCCTGTTGCACCTGTGATGGGTGCCCTGGTCTAGATGAGTCGCACATGCGATTCCTCTTCCACAGGTGCGATGTCCCTACTAGTATATATATAATTGGAATTACGAAAATTCAACTTTTATTTTACCTTGTTCCATTTCCAATCACTTCAAAACTTATATTAAAATTCTTCGGTATTCTCTTATGCTTGTGGTTGACTTTGAAAAGTTGATTTCTTTGTTATTTCATCAATTATTGCTAAGTTCCCGCTTTTATCTTTCCAAATTTCACAAAAACTACCAAAAATTTTCATATTCATTTCTTGACTTTGTTTAATGATTTCAAGCCTTGTTCTTTCTCTTCTTAGCTTCAAACTTTGGGTATAAGTTCCTTACATCTTGGGGAAAATTTTGATTTTTTTTTTGGGCTTTCGAGTTGGCGGACCCATGAGCGCTCCTCAGTATCACCTAGTAAGAGGTCGTTGATTGGAATAGAAAATTTAGGAAGAATTAGGTTTGAATGACTCATATTTTGATCCCGACTATTTTTATAATTTTAATGGGTATCATTGGTATCATATTAACATATAGATTATGTTTTTGATAGTTGTGTGATCATTGAAGTTCGTTCGTGCACTTTTGACTATTTTGGAGCAGTCCAAGTTTTTTCTATGCTGTATTGGCGAGTGCTTCGGTGGACGATAGGTAGGATATGCTTACTATTTTAGACTGGGATAATATGAGAGATAATTGTGTTAAATAGACATCCTTGGTTTGGGATCTCTAGGTTGGCTCCCATGACCATGTCTGCTCTTTTAGTCTGCTTCTTGGCTATGTATTGTTGTTGTATTTGTAATTATATTTACCATGTGACCCCAAGTGGTCTTTTCATGACTCTTGATTGTACATGGTGGATTTTATGGAAAATATCTATGAGTCCCGAAGACTCGATTTGGTTGGTTATACTTGTTGTACAATTTGTTCTTTGGTAGGATCGACAGGATTCATTGAGATATTTTATGTATGATCATGTTTCCGTATTATAAACCTAAAATAAGTAAAAGTCGAGTAGAGCAACCAGTTAGTATTATAATTTTAATATGATAATAATCCTTGTTTAAAATTATTACTAGCCTTGGCTGTGGCTATGAGCTAGATGTTGATGCTATTTCAAATATAGTCTCAGTTGT
>JBDJHY010000049.1:6030529-6041557 GCA_039654485.1 Withania somnifera | reverse complement strand
GGCCTTTACGCTACTACTATTGTGATGTGAGCGCTGTTTTCTAGTTTACTTTTAGTTTTCTGGTTTACTATTTTGAATATAGACTAATAACAATCACCGGTATCTGCTTCGAGCAATGCCCCTTGAGAAGAAATTGGAATCAGGATAATAGTGATGTTATAAATGTTGTTTCTTCATATTCAAATCCCTTGGTAGCTTTGATTTGAATCCTTTGTGTTACCGGTATATGAATGAGCCTTAGTTGGATTTGGAATTTCTCAGAATTACCTAGTTTATAAAATTAAAGTAGTATGGTTGTCATGCACCCAAGGGTGTGGCCTAGTGGTAAATGAAGTGGGTTAAAAAATCATAAAGTTCTCAGGTTCAAATTCCAGCAGAGACAAAAACACTAGTTATTCTTTCAATCTGTTCTAATCTTGGTGGAGAGAGTTACTTGGTACCTGTTGCTGGTGGGAGATGGCATGGTATCTCGTGGAAGTGCACGAAAGCTGGCTTGGACTAGCCTAGTAGTTTTATTTAGTAAGCACATAGTTTTTTATTCTTCATTGTTTGTTACCATTTATTGCTTCATTTCCTTGTCTATTGCTATTTTGTTGCTACCCTATTTCAAGACTTTTCTTTTGAGATGAGGGTTTATCAAAGGCAACATCTCTACCTCAAAAAGATAGGGGTAAGGTTTGCCTACATCTTATCTCCCGAACCCCACCTATTGAATTATGCTGGCTATATTGTTGTTGTTGTTATAATTATACCATACATAATTTTCTTATAAAAAGCATGTTAAACCTATCCACAAACAAAGAAATTATTTAGTTGCGACTGAACAAGATATAGAGGAATTGTCAACAAGATGTGGTTTCTTATTACCTCCTTTATTCAGGTTAGGTTATCGATGGATTACAAGATTTTTGGGTCTTGCCTTATATGCAATGCTACTTATGCCTGGTTTTCTCCAAGGTGAGTGTAAAAGAGGTGCTCTTTTCCATTTCATTCATATTGAAAGAATGACGAATTGATGATACCTTCTCTAGTGTACGTCATTCATATTGACTAAGCAATATGTCCATTCAAATGCCATTCACATACCGAAAAAGGGTTTCTTCTATACCAGATCGAGAAATAGATAATGTGGTTCTTATTATGGAATAATGTCATGACAATTTTCTTAAATAGTTTTATTTTTAACTTTTTGAAACTGACTTTTTACTGAGTTCGAAAACGGGGTAGAAATGCCCATTTTGCAGCTATAAATGAACTCCCTTATATTTCTTATTCATATATCCAGCAAGTTACTTTTCTTACATAATTCTTCAAACAACAACACTAAAATCAGGAAATTGGATGATGCATTCTTGTTTGTGGAATAATATTGTGACCATTTGCCATAGAAGCTAATAGTTACTCCAAAGCAGTCATGAAAAACCCTGTTTAATCGTTGCTACATTTCATGTAGCAAATTGTTGTTGTCGTTGCATTTTTTTCTCATTAGGGTGGTGGTGGGGTGTTGGAGGATGGTTAGCATGGAGAGGGATGTCTTTGTAGTCATTTTCTGTGTTATATTTACCTAGGGCCCCATCTGGCAGAGATGTTCGTAGTGTTTTTTAAAAAAATATTCGGCAGCTAATATATCTGTAACTGTCACAATGGGATCACATTAAACTTTATCTGTTAATTGTGGCAGTTGCATTTTATTATTTCTTTTCACCACTGGTCCGGCGAAGTGTTGTCTATGGTGGTCAGGCAAGGAATAGGTATGTCATTTGTTGTTCTTTTCTCCTTGACCTACTCTCTCAGGTCGACTCAAACTGACATTATGTGGCAGGTTGGACTTGTATCTACCAGCAAAGATAGACAGCCCAAAGCCAGTTGTGGCATTTGTAACAGGTGGAGCATGGATTATTGGGTGAGTAAGAAATCTAGATGCTTCTTCTTTCTATCGTTTTAAATTTCAAGTTCCTCTAGTCCATAAGAAACAAGAGATCTAGTATATTAGCTCCCGTTTGGCCATAGATTTTGAAGTTAAAACTTGAAAAATTGGGTTTTTGAAGTTTGTGATTTTTGGAATTTGAACTTTTGATGTTGTGTTTGGACATGTATTTTACGTGAAAAAGATTTGGAAGTTTTGTAAGTGGATGTCCCAAACTAGTTTCTGGAAACTTGAAAATATTTCAAGATGAAAATTTCAAAACCTGATCAAATTTCATGGCCAAACAAATATTTTAAAATAAATTTTCAAAAACTAATCCCAAAATCTATAACCAAACACTAGCTTAGTCTTGTTTTGGTATAATAGTTACCTCTCTGGTGCTATGAACTACCGTCATTAACTTTATTTTTAGGGTATCAGGTTTCTTCTCTCTTCTAGAAGCTGATAGAGAGCTTCTATAACTTACTAAGACTGCTATAACCACTGCTGCACTTAAATGAACCCTATCGTCTTATTTCAAACTAGTGATAATAGCATCAAATTACAAGTAGCAACATCGAGAGCTCTGTTTCAAGCCCATAGAAGTCAAGTTTATTTCCTTATCATTTTAGATTATAATTGATGTATGGAGAACAGGAGAAGTATGAAACATTGTCAATTGTGTATAATGATCTCAGATCTTTTCTACTACTATCTACTACCTGGGATATGCAGGCAGTTGATTATAGTTCTCAAATTCCTGTATTATCAATTTTATAAATAGATGGCAGCATCCTTTTGCCTTCTTAAGTTATTGCATCATGATGCCATGAGTAATGATATCTGAGGACAAAATTATTGACAATCTAATGTGTATTTTAGGCAAGAGATCTCAATCGTATTTTCAATAGCAAGTTAGGTGAATGCATGTTAGGATGGCATCTGCAAGATAGAGTAAATTTGTGAAGTACTGGGAAGCCTCCATAATAGATATATTGTATCCTAAACTGGAATAAAGCCCGGGGGATCTGGTAGGTAAACATCATTTTTGCAACTTCCCCTTTCAAGGTTTTGATTAAAGAATCACCCATTAAAATACCTGTCTAGGCCAAAATGTACCCAATCAAATAAAGGTGCTCTGGATCTTTGAACTGAAATTTCAACCCCGTCAAGAACTCTATGGAGTTTTCTCTGATTACAAATCTGATATTACTCATGATATGTATAGAATCACTCAAGAGATAGAGATCATAGCAACACTAAGATGCTTATGTAAAGTGGTATTTCTCTCTTTTTGCACAAACAAACACCAACGATAACAACTCCCATCTCCTAGGATTTTCTACCTTGACAAAGAGTCGAAACATGTTGCATGATTGAGTTACCTCCTAACAATGATTTATTAGCCTCACAGGCACATCTCCATAATGGCCACATTAGATCAATAACTGGAGTTAAAACAAGAAATTGTTACATTTAGGTACATCTGAATAGATGTTAGCACTTATATATCCCTAACTAGTTCTCCTTTCTCCATGGCATGTTCAATCCTGGAGTGGACGGATGATGTGCTTGTCTGAATATAACATTTATGTTGAGGTCCACATACTCTTGTAGGTACAAGGCCTGGGGTTCTCTGTTAGGAAAGCAATTATCAGAACATGACATTATAGTGGCATGCATTGATTACAGGTAACTGATTGAATTCTTTAATCCATTTTCATGCTTCATATAATGTGTTTTATATTACTGGTTCTCCTGGACGGTTTGTTAGATAGAAGAGGGAGAAATGATTATAGTGAATTCATAGAACAGGATTCTGATTAACGTATTCACTTTCCATGGCAATCTTAGTTGATCTCGTGATCATGGATATATGGGACAAGCCCCACCTTCATACATAAGGTTTATCCAATCTACATTTTTTTACTGCAATGTGTAACCTTTAGTATCAATTCAGTGAAAAAATAAATTATTTTTTCAAAATGATATTGGCGGAGGTCGAAACATCAATATGTAATATGATATACACTGCATTAGTGACAACTTTTCCTGTCATCCTGGTTTGTTTGTTCTGCAGTGCGATCACATGACAAACTTTTCATGTCCAGATTTCAGATGCATATTAATGGACTCTTTGATTGCAGAAACTTTCCCCAGGGAACAATAGGCGATATGGTGGAAGATGTTTCTCAGGGAATCTCATTCGTTTGCAACAGCATCACTGATTATGGTGGTGATCCAAATAGGTTTAATATCGTTCCCATGATTTTCATTTAGAGCATAATTGAATAACCATGCCCAGAAGACTAAAAAGGATAGAAATGATTGAGATTATTTTCAGCACTAGATTGTGTAATTTCTTGTGATTCTTATTTATGGAAGTGAAGGATATTGGGTAAAAGTTCTTCTGGACTCAGATGAGTTGATGGACAGTCTAGTTATTTGCTATACAAACTAGTGCAGAGAAATATGAAATGAAAAAAATGAACTCCTAAGAAGCCTTTCTTTACTTATCAAACACTTGATACTTTCAACTCTGTCATGCTGTCTATTTTCCAGGATTTATCTCATGGGTCAATCTGCTGGTGCACATATCTCTTCCTGTGCTCTAGTAAAGCAGGCGATGAGAGAATCTAGAGGAGAAGCCGTTTCTTGGAGCACCTCGCAGATAAAAGCTTATTTTGGTTTATCAGGCGGGTAAGTGTATCATAGCAAAGTTAATATTGGTTATTGTTTTCGATCTGGGTATGAGTTGCATTCCACATGATCAAAATCGAATAGAAGGAATCAACTTTTCCTCTTTCCCTTTTCTTGCCCTAAACTTTTGCCGCTTTCATTATGCCATATTGTTGTATCCTTCTTTTTTCCCTGCAACATTCTTTTGGTGATGCAAATATTTCACCAAAGAATTGTCTGCGTTTTATGTCATATTTTCATTCAGTTGGAATGCTCTTCTTTTATTTCATTTTTTTGTCAGATTTCTTGCTAATTGGTGTTCCATTGTTTGATTTGGCAGGTATAATTTGCCCAACTTAGTTGATCATTTCAATAATAGAGGGTTATATCGCTCAATTTTCTTGAGGTATATATCTGCTAACAGCATTCTCCCACTGAACAGGCAACAATTTAGGGTGTGTTCCGTACAGAGGAAAACATTTTCAATTTTCTCATGTTCGATTGGTCAAAGGTTTTGGAAAATATTTTTCACTAGGAAAACAAGTTCCTTAAAAATGAGGAAATGACTTCCCTAGTGGAAGTAGGGAAAACAAGTTCCATGGCATTCCGCACCGATTGTGTTTTCCTCACCCTCCAGACACCTCATCTTCACCCCCAACCCCCATCTCAACCACCCCACACCCACACCTTTCATAGTTTTGTCTATAGATTATATACAAAGACTTTTAGGATAATATATTTTGTTTACTTAAGGACAGAAAAAAATAAGTAAGAAAGTCACTTATAATTTCCATGAAAAACATTTTCCAAGAAAAATATGCTGGATACATCCTTCCTTAGCTCAAGTTTCCACACCTACCTTTATGTGACATTGTGATTTTAACTTGGCATCTACAGTATAATGGAAGGGGAAGAGTCCTTGCAAAAATTCTCTCCTGAAATTATGGTACAGGAGAGCTCTAAAGCTACTGTGCCTTTGCTGCCACACATTATCCTATTTCATGGTACTAAAGATAGTTCCATTCCATCGGATTCAAGGTCTGAACTCCTTCTGAAGGGCAATGACGACCCACCACTTTTACTTTAGTGGATTACACAAAGAATAGCTATCACATTTTGAGCGTGAACTTGTATAATAACATGTTGAGCTTGCTTGTACTCTGCAGCAAAGCATTTGTAGATACACTTCACGAAGTGGGAACTCAAGCTGAACTGGTTTTGTATGAGGGAAAAACTCACACAGATTTATTCCTTCAAGTATGTATGCACTGTTCTTTGCCTGTCCAGTTATTGTGTTCATTTTGAGGCTAATGTAGGTCAAAGCTGGGAGTAGGAAACATTCTATTCCTGCCAGAGCATTTGAATTAATGATAGAGAGCTTTGTCAACTTCAGCAAATAAAAAAGAATGAAGCAATATCATTCAAGCTGGATCTTGGTTTTGTTTTCCCCTAGGAGAAATTATAAACAGGCTACCTTACCTGTGACTAACTTCTAGTATATGCAATATTTCTTACCTATTCATTGTTTTCTCTTTGTTCATTTTTATGTTGTCTACTCATCGTGGTAGTATTTTGCTGAATCATTAGGAAAATAGTGAAATTTCAGTTTCTCGCTACAAATTAACTGGTTTTGAACTGCAGGATCCTCTAAGAGGTGGTAAAGATGACCTTTTTGACTATATCGTAGCATATATACATGCTAACAACAAAGAAGCTCTTGCTAAGGATGCCATGGCACCTCCAAGGAGGCGGCTTGTTCCGGAAATCTTGTTAAAGTTAGCTCGCATGATCAGCCCTTTCTAAGACTGCGGCATTTGATAGTCACCAGGATGCTCGTAACTGTGCAGCATATTCTTTTATCCTCCGAGTTCATTCTAGGTCCTACATGATGGTGAAAAGGAGCTGTTGCTAATATGGTAGGGTATTCTACAGATGGATCACTTTTGCACCATCAGAGCTTTTGATGGAAAGATTTTACAAGAGTTGATCCCACATAACCATCTTCAAATATTATATCTGGAAGCTGTTGATATCCATGCCTCGTGTCCATAAATATCTTAATGTGACCCTGTATAAATTCAAATTGCATGACTTTGTATAAATAATTTATTAAGCCGTCTCTCAGTTTTTTCAATTATGGTCAGGTTTGGGTCATTTGTAAACAAACAATTTACTTTTCAAAAAATAATAGGAGTAATACGGTAAGAAAAAATAGAAAGAAAAAAAAGAATATAAGCATAAAGAGGGTAAAGGTAGGTATAAAGTAAGGAAAATGGGGGACGAGTGGATAAATCAATAGCATTGAAAAGTTTTTGCATTATTAATGGAAGAAAAATAATTAGTTAGTATAAAATCGTGTGAAATTTTAGGAGCAAAACAATGTAAAGATGGGTAGATGAATAATCGAATAGAGTTGGGGAATTGACCTAACTCCTCCAGAATAAAGCAAGAGACATAACAAATGCTGATGACATCAGAAAAGAAATAACACGGTTTTACAAGTCAGTTATGGAAACAACTCTGCCTGTTTTACAAGAGTTATTTTTCCTGCAAGGTGTTCAACTGAATATGTCCTCAGCTTATCACCATTTGAGTGATGGACAAACTGAAGTTCTCAATAGATTTCTGGAAATCTATTTGAGATGTTTTTGTGCTGAGGATGCTAAAGGGTGGTATGAGTGTTTGCCTATGGCTGAATACTGGTATAATTCTTGCCACCATTCTACTATTGATGCTACACCTTATAAGGCCCTCTAGGGTAGATCTCCTCCACTGCACTTGCTATATCTACCAGGAGAGTCTGCTTCAATTACAGCTGTTGAGGTATCATTTGATGAGAGCACAATTGAGAATGAAGCATGGGTTGACCGCCGTAGAAGTGACAGGAGTTCGGCAGTTGGTGATTGGGTCTCTTTGAAGGTTCAGCCTTATAAAAGAATTAGTGTCTCAGCTCAACCTGATCACAAAATTGCTGCTAAATACTATCACCCTTTTCAGATTGTCAGGGTTGGCCATGTAGCCTACACAGTGCTTCTTCCTGATACTGTGAAGATCCATCCTACTGTCCAAGTTTCCATTTTGTAAAGTTGCTATGAGATACTCTTTCAAATTGTGTACCCACCTCTGCTGATCTTGCCAACCCCCTTTCCCCATATTCTGAAGCCATACTACAGGGAAGGATGGTTAAGAAAGGAAACAAGGATATGGCACAAGTCTTGGTGAAATAGGACTTATCAGCTGATGCTGCTACTTGGGAATATTTAGACAAGGTTTCCTACCTTCGATCCTTGAGGACAAGGATCTCATGATGGAGGGAGTAACTATTACCAGAATGTTATATGTTAGTTCAGTCAGCAAGGCAGTTAATTGTTAGCCAGTTTTAGCGGAAAAATCAATTGTGAACAGTAGCAGTTCTAATCCTATTGGACACGAAGGTTCATTATCCCAGCAAAGGTGGTGAAGTTAAATTGAAGCTCATTGTAGAAACTTTTAGTTAGGCATAAATGAAATCACCATGAAGTCATTGGTCTCATGGAGTAGATTGTGCCTTCCAAATACAGCAGATGATCGCAACTTAATCAATTTGAAGCTTTGGAATAAAATTGCTATCTCCAAAACTTGCTGAAAATTAACTACTAGCAGTTTGAGGAAATGGCTATCCTACAATATATAATCCTGTTGAGCAAAGGGCAAAAAAAGACACCTCAATATGCTAAAGCTTCTGTTATGTGCAGGTTCTGGGAGAACGGTCAAACCTTCTGTTATGTGCAAGGTCTGGGAGATCGGCCAAACCACAGCAATCCAGTGGGATGGTCAAGAAAATCTTTAATGCAAGAGGCTGCTAGTCAGCTTCCCCTTAGCTTAATCCTTCACCAATACTCATAGGCCATAGCAGTCAAGTTTTTGGACATCTAACAGGATAAGGAGAGGAAGCAACCGTCCGTAGGATTGAGATTTTATATGCTTATTCTTGTTCTTAGACTATTTTTATAGGAGTTGTTTCGAAATTTTATTTGAGCGGCAAACTGAGTTTCAAATCAGCTGAATTTATACATATTCACTTGATAATTAATGAAAGTTTGACAGTAACAATTGATAGTAACAAAAATAAAAGTAATAAAAAAAAATAGGAGACATAATTCAAAAAATTTTGATTGTAGTTTATGAATAATTCTTTGCGGTATTGGATCTTTTCTTATAATGGAGATCCAGTGACTTCAATTAAAGAAGCTTTTATTCTTAATTCGAAAAGGGTTAAAAGATGCGCTTAAACTATATGAGATTAAACAAAAATTGTTTCAATTAATAGTTTGATCTAAAAATGTCTCTAGACTCAATAGTTTAATCCAAAAATACATCTATTATTATCTAATGGGTAAAACATGCCCCCTATTTTTGACCAATCAAATAATATCCTAATAAAGGCATTTCTGAACCAAATTACTAATGGTAAGAGATTTAGTTCTTTACAGTTATAACATTTTTAACTAAACTATTAACGAATGATAATTTCGTATAGTTTCACATGATTTAAAATCATTTAAACCCCTTTTCAATTCCTAATTTGAACAATCCTCCAATTCTATTTAGATCTAACTAAATATATATGCGAATTATGAAAGGATGTTGGACGGTATAATTTGTAAAATGCTTAAATCTGTTTTTTTTTTCAAAAGCTATCTTTGTTTCTGAGAATGTTTATTCATTTATTTGGTACTTCTAAAACTTTTTGACGTGTTACAAGTAGTGATATATATAAATCGAGTTGGTTTGATTTTTCATTAAAAAAGTTATTAAACACTGTTAATTTATTAATTCTATAAATCAAATCAATCCAAAATGAAGTCGATTATTTTCAGTTTCAATTTAAATAGATTCATTCGATTTTCTCAGTTCTTTCAATTTTCTCGACCTTTTTTACAATTACATTATATATGAAAGTGTAACTGAATTTTATAAGATTCGAAAAAAAATATTTGGAAAAACCGTACTAAAAAATTAGAGAGCAAATACTAACAAAACTGATATATACAAAGCAACAGTAGTGCATTAACAACTCCCGCAACAAACATTGTAATAAGAATACCAAATTAAAACTTCCCTAAAGATATCTTACTTTATACTGCAGTGACTAAGTTAAGTCTTTTGGATTCACAATTAGAGTGGTAGAACATATAATATTTGCACTTGAGGTAAGAGTTAATAAACATGAAGTGTGGAATTTTATTGCCTAGTTATTTTCAATAGCGGAGAGTGAGATGTACGAGGAAATGAATCTTTAGATTTGAAATTCTCTGAAAACCAATAGTCTCTTTTTTCTTTCTAGATTTTTATTTGGCCTTTAGATTTGGATTTTGGATCATATGCTTTCCAGAGAATGTATATTTATCGGTGTGGAGAGGTAAAGTGTATGCAAATCTTACTGAAGAGTTTGTAAATTATGTGAATTGTATTTTTTCATATCGATTGGAAGAGGTTAACCTCTTCTTATACAACTTACATACAGAGTCCTAGTAGTATGCAAACTCTTAAAGTGATAAAGAGAATCCTAACTATCCTAATCTATTCATCATATATTAGATATTTAAATTTCAAATACATAAATAATATATCATAATATCCTCCCTCAAGTGCAGCTGGGGTTAACCACAACCAACTTGTCACGAAGATAGTTGAACCATCTTGTAGATACACTCTTGCTCAACACATCAACAATCTAATCTAATGAACTTATGTACTTAACTTGTATACTGCAACCTTTTCTCAAAAAAAGTAAAAATCTAGCTTGATGTGTTTAACGCGAGCATTAAAGATAGGAATTAGCAGTGAGGTATGTAACCGAGATATTGTCACACCAAAAATTAGGAGCTTGAGGTAAAATTACACCAAGTTCACTGAGAAGACTCTGAAGACAAGTAATTTCAGTTGTAGTAACAACCAATGCCCTGTATTCAACTTCAGTATTTAAATGAGCAACCATTCTCTGTTTTTTGGAACACTTGGAGATCAATTTTGGTCCCAAAATATACGATAGCCAAGCATGGAACATCGACCATATCGGTATCCAGCCCAATCAATGTCAGAAAAACATTTCTATTAAGTTGAGGAGAGGATTGTAAAAGAAGCCCGAGATGAAAAATACCCTTGAGATACCAAAGTAAGCATTTCATGGCTTGAAAGTGCGACTCCATTGGATTGTGCATGAAATGACATGAACTTTCCCGGTTAGTCTTTTGATACTAGTCTTAATTGGTTTTGGGGGAGAAATGACCCTAGGCCTTTGTTGTGAATCTTGAACCTACTTGGACTAAATAGCCTACCATTACGCTATGCTTTTATCCCTAGTTGACCGATTAAGCTTTAGACTTTTTCTTTGGCAACCATGTTACAAGCCTTAATCCATTCTTGAATTAACTCCTCTTTTGAACCCATCCCTCCTTGAA
>JBDJHY010000049.1:6008607-6019229 GCA_039654485.1 Withania somnifera | reverse complement strand
TGAATTCTATTCGGCTTATTCGTATGTTCACTTTTTCAAATTCTAAATCCCCTTAGAGAAAATCCTGACTACGCTACTATTCAATGGGGTACATGTCACGATCCAAAATTCAATTATGATGGCACCTGTCCTAACCCACCTAGACAAGTAAGCCAATCAACAATAATAAGGGTAAAATACAAAAAATAATGAGTCAGAGAGAAGAAAATAAACCAATCCCAAATCTGGAATCACTATGTACAAGCCTTTAAGCAGAGTAATACATATTTGATTAACAAAAACAAATTTTGATGTCTAGTATCCTCCATAAAAATAAATTAAAAGATATAAGGATGATAAAGCAGCTACCTCGAATGATCTAAATCTTGAGTGTCAGACTCTAATCTGAAAGGCAAATCAAACTGCACCAGGCTCCATACATATTAAGTGTAGAAAGTGCAAGAGTGAGCTCAAAAAATACAATGGGTACTTAGTACGTATCTGTGTTGACTTAAAAATAAAGTGATGACGAGCACCAACTACCCTGACACACCAACCACAATCCTCCTCTAACTACAATCTGCAAGCAAACAACATAACCAACAGTTTATAAAAAAGATACAGGGTGGAAGGGATATGAACAATAAAGTACAATTACTTACTCTATATAATCCAACAACAATGCTCAAACATTAATTAAGGAAACACCAAAATAATTTCCATAAAATATCACCATGAATAAATATCAACATCGCCTCATTAGGCATCTTAACAGATAAAGTACAAAATCAATAAATCACTACATTTGAATCAATCACAAGTACTGAATTCTCACCATCAACCTGCCAGGTACAGGACTCCTTTCTTGAATCAATTCTTGATTCATGAAAAAATTCCACCCATCGTGCTACTAGCTCATGGAAGGAGTTCTTTAGTGTCCCACTTAGTCCCCAACACATGAGTCCACCTATGATTATAAGGGTACATCCTAGATATCAAAAAATAAACTCATTGGATGGATTCTAAATGAATCATGCCTAGGTAAAAGGAACAGTACTCAAGTCTAACATCCATGTCGGTTTTTAACATATAAGTCTATCCGCAGTAAGAAGGGTACATTATAGATACTAAAGCATGAACTTGTAGGATGGTTCTGAAATGTCTAGAGCAAATAAGAACATTTCCCATAACCAGTTCATAGTCATCTCATCTATGTCAGTGCCTTTGGATCATTACTAATCTATTCAGGTGCAGGTCTCTCTTCTCGAATTAAGTAACAATTTATGAAAAAATTGCATTCTTTGTGTCACTAACTCGTGTAAGGATTCCTATACACTCCCATCAGTTCCCAAAATATAAGTCTATCCATGATAAGAATGGTATATCCTGGATACCGAGAAATGAACTAGTAGGATGCATTCTGAATGAATAACCAAGATAAGTGTAACCACACAATCATAACCATCTCTTTTATTTCAACTCAATCAAAATAATAATGATTTTTTCCATTGCATTATCTCAGAACCAACAAATAAAAGGCTAATAAAATATATAAATATCTCAGTGGTATCAAAAAGGATGTCGACCCTTACTATCATATCATCAGACAATAGCAATGTCGGTATGGACTACGACCCTTGCTTTGATTATTATTTATCTTATCAAATAATAGCAATGTTAGTATGGATATCGATCCTTGTTTTTCACAACATTAATTTTATCAAATCGTAGCAACGTTTGTATGACCTCGGCCCTTATTTCTCATATCATCATATCCATATCAATTTTTGTATGAATCTCGACCTTGCTTTACATATCAGAGATCCAGAATACAATAATAAATAAACACTCTTATATTCATAATGAAATGATGGAAACTCACTCGATGATTAACAAGGCCACTCATGGACGCAATGTACAATAAGGAATTATTTCAAGTCAAATCAAAGTCATATGTGGATATAATATCCGATAAAGAATCGATCAAGTGCAAATAATCCCATATGGGCATCTCAAAGGTTGCACAATATCTCAAACAATTAATAAGTCAAAGGATTCATAACCACTTTTTTTTAAACCCCACATGCTTGACTCTAATGTTCAGGTGAATACTCGTTATTTCACCCACACAAACACAACCAAATATTCTCCACTACTCCCAATTATAAGAAACTAGCACGTAAAAACCTAAACAGTTTGTAGAAGAGTCGAGAACCTCCACTTGTTTTAACGTGAAGAAATCAAGTCAAACGTGAGCAGTTCTTTTGCACGATGCCTCTAAATTTACGAAATCTAGTCAAATATGAATTACCCTTAAAAAATCATAAAGAACAACATCTATATTGATATATTTAAATCGGGTCCAAAACTCACCCCAAAAAGTCGAGTTTGAAATCCCGAATCAAAATTGAGAAACTTTATGAAATTCAAGTTAGGATACTTAGGGGGTTCAAATATCAAATTTCATCTAATACTGTGCTCAATTTGGTAGTCAAAACTCATATTTACCAATAAAAGCTTGGGTTTGAAAACTTCAAATTTAAATCTTTCAAGATCAATAAATAAAGATGAAATCATGTTTAAAAATTCAGAAATAACATAAATTTTATTGAGAAACCTTACCAAGAGCTCCAATTTTTCAAGAACTTTGGAGTTCAACAATAATAGAAAAAATAGTTTGGGGCTACTTATATGCTTTTTAAATCATGTGAATGACTAGTTTACCCTTCGTTAAAACATAGAAAAAAATCACCCACGAGACCACCCAAGACTCGCGGACCCTACCCACTAGTCATGACCCTCAACCTATAAGGTTTAAATAACTTTTAGCCTAGGTACACGGCCTGTACCCCCTCTGGGCGGCCTGTACGGGTGGCTATGTGATAGCACAACCAAAATTTAGGCAAACTTTCAAATGGGCTTTCGGGGTTCATTTGAAACCCCAAATACACAATCCATATATGCATTTTGGTTGTGAAAGACACTCCGGAGTCAATAGATTTATTAAAACTTGAATTTGAGATCTCCTTACCCACTATCCCTTAGGGGTCCAAAATAAGTCTTAAAATCACAACTATCTCTTCAAACCTCCTCGACTGAAAACAACTACTCTAAAATTGAAACCAAGGGTCATTCTAGACTTTAAATAGACCCGGAAGCTAATGAAATTAATGAAATTCAAATTTGACCATTTAAACCTCTAATGTTGATACGATTCAAACTTTAACCATAAAACTTAACGAATCTCGTCTAACGGGCTAAAATCACCATGAAAAACCTAAAACTGAAAGCGAAGGTCTTTCTAGACTAAATTTCATATTCTAGAGCTATGGAACTAAATAATTTCATTCGAAGACTTAAAACCCCAAATGTTTACTAAAATCAACTATTTAACTTAAAGACTTCCAAAACTGAAAAATTCTCATTACTCTTAACCTTTTGCTCCAGTTTCAAAATTAACCACATGAACGGATCAATCATGATCCAGTTAAACTATCGAGAAGGGAAATAATGAAATTTTGTGAAAAAATCTAAAAATGACCATGAAGGTTATTACATCATCCACCACTAAAAACCATGTTCATTCTCAAACATAAAGGAGTGAAAAATACCTGGAGCCTAAAAAAGATTGCGATATCTGAAACGCATATCATATTCAATCTCCTAAGTAGCCTCCTCAACTGAAAGGTGCTTACATTGAACTTTTACGGAGCTATGTCCTTAGTCCTCAAGTTTCTGACTTGCCTAGTCTAAAATTGTCATAGGCTCCTCCTTATAAGTCAAGTATGAATCCAAGGTCATAGACTCAAAATGAATCATATGAGAATCATCAGGGACGTATTTCTGAAGCATGAAAACAAGATGAATCACTAACAAACTAAGTGGCAAGGTCAACTTATAAGCCACTTCTCCACACGTTCCAAGATCTCAAATGGACAAATAAACATAAGGTTAAGCTTGCCTTTCTTTCCAAACCCCAAACACGCCCTTCATGGGTGACACTTTAAGCAACACACAATCGCCCCCCATGAACTCTAATCCCAAACCCTTATGTCAGCACAACTTTTTTTCCTAATTTGGTTCATCAACAATATCTGAATAACTCGAACCTTCTCCTTAGCATCATGTATCAAATATGTGTCTAACATTCACGTCAAAAGCATCAAACCAACTAATTAGAGATCTACACCTACTACCATATAAAACCTCAAATGGAGCTATCTGAATGTTGTAATGATAACTATTATTTTAGGCAAACTCTGCTAAAGACAAATGTTTACCCCAACAACTTCCAAAGTCAATCACACATGCTCGGAGTATGTCCTTTAATAATTGAATCGTTCGCTCAGACTGTCTATTTGTCTGAGGATGAAAAGATATACTTCATATCCAAATGAGTACCTAAACCATGTTATAATGCCTACCAAAAGTACAATATGGATAAGGAGTGTCAATCAAAAATGATAAATACAGGAATGCAATCGAAAAATCTAACTAAAGTAGATCTCAGCATTATAACTCATCTAAATCGTAATAAAGTGTGCAGATTTGGTCAACCTATTAATAATCACCCATTAAAGTAGTAGAATCCCCCTGAACTTTGTGTAATTGGAAATTTGACAATAGATTGGGGAGGTATTTGGCTATTTTCTCCTCTATAAAATAAAATTGATGGAGCAATCAAATTTGATTTGCTCACTTGTAGAGCTTTGAGACGTGTAAGTTTGGACCAAAGAATGAGTACATAACTGCTCGCTTATTAGTGCCATAGTGTGGCAAAACATAACTCATATTATACTACCAATTTAAATAAGGATAGGGAGATCATCAATTACACATTCAATATGTTTAACATGTGAGCGAACAATGGTATTTCCCCACGCATCGACAGGGAATACATGTCAATAAACTAAGCACTGGATCGACTTATATTTAGTTGAGTTAGTCGATAGTATTTTCATTAATTATATTAGAGGTCACAGGTCTCTACCTTGATATATAGAGCCCAGAAAAAAATATCTAGTGTAATTTCAATAAGTGAGATTTTGGAAGGGTATTGTGTACACAAAATTTTATCCTAACCTTATGAAGGTATAGAATGACTATTTTCAATAGACCTCGACTCAAGTAAAGATATAAAAAAATCAAGTATGCAAGAAAATTATGGTAGCAAAGAAACCATGCTGGACATAATTAAAAATAGAACAAGTAGCGATCAACAAATAATATGGTAATTGTAGCAAAGACACACTAATCACTGACTATTTTCTGAGGGATAAGCTATCACTCAACTAACGTTGGTGTTATAGTTAACTAGTAATCTAATTGGGAAACCAAGAAATTAATAGAAGAGATCAGAGAAGAAAGGAAGGAGCCTAAGGCAACGTCAGTAATATCATTTGTTAAAATTAGATCGAATGACGGGAATTATTTTAATTAGACAAGTATGAAGGGTCTTCGCCACACTAATCATAGGCATAATAAGGGTCTTTGCCACACTAATCATAGGCATAATTTCATAATTAACTTGTTCTGAAATTGAATGCTAGAAATGCAAATATGGAGTCCAATAAGAAAGACAAAAAATATATAGTAGCTAGACAGGACATTCTGGTGTCATTTCACTGGGAACAAACCCACATGCCTCTTCCAATAATTGTTATCCTTTTTTCAAAGCCATGCCGTGTAGGATACAGTTTGTAGCTACCAAATATATTTCTATGATTGACTAATCCCCCCTCTTTGTTTATATTATTTTCGTTCTTAAACCCTCTACAAAAGAACCATATATATGCCTCTCTTTTGTTAATCGTCTCGTGTTTAAGAGTTCTAAACCAATGCCGGACCCAAAATTTTAAACTCATAAATTATTCTTAATTCTAAAGTTGCTAAAAATCACAACAAAAAACAAAAAAGGAGTAATACTATTTTCTTTCGTCTACTTCAACCAGCGGGCACACATTGCCATTCCAACAAATTGGGTGCATAGTAACTCTATTTGAAAATTTTTACTTATCTGTTTATTATTAGTGTTTCAAAGAGTATGGATGCATAAGCACTAGTTATCAATTGAACTATTAGATTCAGAATTTGAACATATATAGCAGAAAAATCTAAATTAAAGAACGACTTCCCTTTCAAAACTAAAAAGAAAAGCGAAAGGCAGTAACTAGCCCATTTGGTAGTGCATTTAGAAGAACTCACAAGCACTATCATGAATTGTGGAGGGTGGGGGGGGGGGGGATTGAAAAGAAATTAGAGGATTATAGTACGTAGATGATTAAGCTGAGCTTGTATATATTGCAAACCAGAATCTCTTTTTTCATTATTGCGCATCATAAATGAGCTAGAGAAACTGGTTTAAAAACTAATCAACTCCTCGTGGGAATATTGAAACTATTCTAACTTATCAGCTAACTAAATATTTCTCTTTTCTATTTACAAGTTGGGAACGAAAAGGTAGTACTAATTAAACAGCCCCGAACAATGACCCTTCTCGAGCTTGAAGGTCCAACTTGGACTTTTTCTTCTAGTTACTCCTAAACTCGGGATCTACTTTTGAACCGAGGGGCTCTCCGAATGATAATGAGGTTAGTCCTTCTGTTTCACATTGGATAGAATTCGACTCTTCGCCTGCCCTTTTGCTAGATTTTTCATCATGATGTTCAACTATTATCATTTGGATCATCAATCATGCCAGCAAAGAAGCATGACTACACATCTTCTCATTATGTAAATCCTCCCCCGTTGCTCCTTAAGAAACTTCCCAAGTTTTCTACTTGACATTTTCTTCTTTGAGCTCTCATGACTTGCACAACCAGCGTTGCTCATCTTCATTTTATTGCCAATTTCTTTGAGATCAAGGTATGTGAGGAAAAGGGTGTGGAAAAAGAACTTGTGTTTTTGTGTGTGACTGACCAAGGTAGTAGAAGAATGTAGTATGATTTGAAGTGGGAGAAGATTAAGGTGTTCTTATATAAAGAATGAGTAAAGTGTGTGGTCCAAGGCATGCAATATTTAACAAAAGAATGGACATTACCAAGAAATAGGGTCCCCCACGAGCCCCAATACACTTGGAATCTTAAGCCCAGCCCTGCCTTCTCTAGACTCTACCTTCTCAATCAGCTGCCACATCATTATCTCTATCATTTTTTATTTTATTTTTTTACAATTATGGTGTTTAGTTTTTGCAAACAAGTAATTGCTCGATCGAAAAAATCACCTAGCTAACTTTTTTTTTTTGGTTGAAATTGACCATATATAACTTTTTTTCTTTTATGATTTTCATCCACCTAGCCAATGGTGTGTCCTTGGGTGCTCGTGCTCGTGCTCTCTTCATCAACATTACTACTATATTTTGTGGGCATATCAGCCATGGGGACAAGTGATGACTTGGTCGGCCATGTAAGCTAAAAGGTTTGCAATATTATTATTTTTATTTTTGGAAAAGCTTTTAGTTATACTTTAATAGTTACTGCAATTTAATTTCTTTATCCAGAAGCTTAACAGGACATTTCCACGAAGAATCAATTTGTTTTGGTCGTTTTAAATGGACAAATATATGCTAAATGGTATTGTTTGATAGAATCGCAGGCTTAAAAACTACTCATACTCAAAACCTTTTTTCTATTATTCCTTAGCTAACATGCTATGAGTCAAACAATTGTTAGATTAGGCGACTGATAGATCAAGCTGTACTGTACGGTGTTCAAGACTAAAAAGGCCGTTTTTTTTTCTTTAAAATGCCAAAATAGCAACAAAAATTAGGATTAGACAAATCGTTCAACTGTGAACGATATTGTAAAAGAAATCGTTCAACTATGAACGGGATCCTTTGACATATATTTTTTGAAAATTTTAATACACCTCGTTGACGTTTCAACGAGTTTAAGTTTTTCATTTTAAAAAAAAATAAAATTGTAGAACATCATCTACCTTCAACGAGGTTCATATTTTCTTTTTTTTTTTAATCACTAAAAATAAAAGTGAATTCAGAAGTGTATAGGACTATATATAATTCTTGTGACATAATTTTTTCAACATGAATTTGTTCAAACAGTGGCTTGCTTGAAATCATGAAATATTACTTAGACAATATGTTGCTCGAACTCTTTAAAAATGTTGATAGGTGTATATCGAATCCTTCAAAAGTGATGTATTTTTTTAAAATCCGACATAAGTGCGGCAATAATTTTGAAGAATCCGAAAAACGAGTTCCATATTTTCTTTCTCCTTTTTTTGTCACTAAAAACAAAAGTGAATTCAGAAGTGTGTAGGACTACATATAATTCTTGTGACTTAACTTTTTCATCATGAATTTGTTCAAACAGTGGCTTGCTTGAAATCATGAAATATTACTCAATCAATTTATGTTGCTCAAACTCTTTAAAAATATTGATAGGTATGTATCGGATCCTTCAAAAGTAGTGTATGTTTTAAAAATCCAATACAAGTGCGACAATAATTTTAAAGAATTCGAACAACATAGAATACAATGGCAGGAGGATATCGGAAAAGCATAAAGCTGTTCCTAGCTGGAATTGTTGTAAATCAATGATATCACTGTGCAAGAGATTTAACTAACATAGTTAATGTGAATTGTTTGTTATATCATTTCATTTTTACTGATCATGATATTTGCCACTTAGTTTACCCTTTGTCATTCTTTGCTTCTTTTTGTTTCTAATTTCTGATCATGATAGACGAGGTTCTACATTGATATTTGTTTGTTGTAAAACATGCACCTCGTTGAAAGGTAGACGAGGTTCTAAAAAAAAAATAATTAAAAAAAAATAAAGAAAAACTTGAAATTTGTTGAAGCGTCAAAGAGGTGTACATATATATAAAAAAAGAATATGCAAAAGGATCTCGTTCACAATTGAACGATTTCCTTTAAAATATCGTTCACACCTTAATGATTTGCCCATTTTAATCCAGCCCTAATTTTTGTTATCATATTGGCATTTTTGAAGAAAAAAGTAGCCGTTTTAATCTTGAACTTGTAGTATATGGTCAATCATTAAGAATCCAGTATTAAGATAAACTGGTTCAAATCTAGGAGGAATTGAGATTATGAGACAGGCAATAGACAGAAGAGTCTTCTAATTAATATTTTAAATTCACATGACAACCTTCATTCCAGCCAAGTTTAAATTAATGTAACAACATGTTTAGCAAGAGCAGGGCAATGGTTTTTACCTTTTTAATATATTCTGTCTTTCGCTCTTCTCAATAACTTTTCCTTGACACCTCCAATTTCTAACTTAGATTAAATTTAAGTTATATGCATCTATAATATCATTTTCTTTTTTTACATTATCAGTAAAATTAACTACATTTGTGAGTTGTTGGAGGGGTCCTTTTTCGGATGTGAAGAAAATAATGTTTGGTATAGTCAAATAATTAAGTACGGACCATAACTCATGACATAGGATGGTTGAAGAAAAGGAAGCTAGAAAAGGAGGAGACAATGAAGATTAAATAACACTCATGTGTTTGAGGATTTTCAAGGTGTTCCAAGCTGGTATATATATATATATATATAATACTCTACAAAAAGACACACTTGTACTGTACAAAGGAGGACATGTTGGCACGTGATGTTCTCGTGACAGACATGGTACCCATCTTCTATTATTCCGGCAACCTTCATCTTTGGCGTTTCTTTAATTCTTATATTATATTATTGTCCCATGAAACTTCCTCCTTAGTCCTTATAATGTCATAGACCCAATAGCCAATGTGTGATGTTACACATCTTCCTAGGAGTAATCAAAATGGATTATCAAGCAACAACAATCAAATCTTTGTATTAATTGATATCAATCCCAGACAGCTTCGAAAGATACAATCCAGTGAATTATGATTACTAATGGTGTCACTAGGACTTGAGCTCTTCGCAATTTACTACCCAAGTTCACCTAATCATATAATTATAAGTATCAAATTAGGATTTGGTTAGTCTCCAATCTCCTTTCCAGGAAATGAAATTTTATTTTAGAACATCATTAACCAGGACTTAAGGAAGTCCAACCATAGTAGAAATCAAAACAACAATAAAATTTAAACTCGCAACACAACAACTAGAACAACATACTGCAGTCCTATCCCTGAATGAGATCTAGGGATGGTGGACACAACCTTATCTTTATCTTGTGAAGATAGAGAGGGTGATAGATTGTTTGTTCAAGTAAAATATATAAAAATAATCAAGTATGTAAAGAAAACTAAACCTGTAATTTGGCCCGGTCCTGTCCGGACCAACTAGTCCTTAGACCTGCCGAGTTTCAGTCCAAGCTGGTGTTCCACTATTCCAGGCCGGATCAAAATGGGTTGGTCCAATCCAGTCCAAAATGCTTGATCCGGATCAGCCCAACCCATGTGAACAGTATCCAGTCCAACTTGTTGTAAATAGTGATTTCGTTTTTATAAAAGATAAAATTATGCGTGATTAATTAATACAAAATATATATTTATATAGTTTAAATTTAAAATTAGTACGAATATACAAGAGTTATTAATAATCTTTACATATAAAAATATATAAAAGTAAAAATTAACAAGTAACGATATATACTAAATATATTAAGTTACTAACGATATATATGAAATATACTAGAGGTATGTATTGTTATATATATATA
>JBDJHY010000049.1:5963390-5973517 GCA_039654485.1 Withania somnifera | reverse complement strand
ACTAATTTATTTTTATCATACTTACACCCTTTTCAGAGTCACATGCGACAATCACAGGCTTAGTTTTGGAAAATTCATCAACTTAGGCACTTTGATGGAAGTGTAAGAAGAAGTTATTGGGAGTTTAGACTCCTCTAACCCACTTTTATTCACTTTTACAGTTGTGATCATGCATATGTCTTTGTAATGGAAAGGTGGATTGAGTGCATGATACATTCGAGATGTAATCATTCACCCTCATTTTAAGAGTGCCTTCTCTCACATCAATTAACGCACCTCCAGTTTCTTATAATAAACGCCCATTATGAGAGATATCGTGCTTTTTATTTGAAAATCAAGAATTATAAAATCAGTAGTAATAATGAATTTACCCATATTAATAAGAACATCCTCTATGATCCCCTCAGGCTTCACCACAGATTTATCAGTTATTTGCAACGTCACCTTGCTTGGTCTTGGTGCACCTAACCCAAGTGTAGTGAAAAAAGATAGGGGCATTAAGTTAATTCTTTCCCCCAAATTTCTTAGCACTTGAAATATGCATCCTCGTGTGATTTCTTGACCCTTTGTGGGAATGGTGGTGGCGGACTCATTGTCTTTGTAGGCTTAGAAATTGAGTACTCAAACTTTTTCTTCTATTCAACCCCATAATTGCAACCTTATTTTGATTTGTCAACTCCACTTTCACCTCATGAATTTAATTTCTAGGTGTATCAACCAACTCTGTATCCGACCTCAAGGTGATTGTCATTGGTTTCTCAGTATCACATAGAAGACCAACTTGGGGTCTTATATTTTGAGCTTGGGATAACTTACTTATTTGTTTCTCTAAAGCCTGTGTGGAAATTTGCTTTTTTATTAAGCCTGTTGCCATTTTTTCCTGCTCTGATGACATCTTTGCCCAATTTTCTATCAACTGAGTATGACTATCCAACATCTACTTTAACATATCTTCTGTACTGCTTGACTGAGTCTGTTGCTGTAAATTTTGACTTTGACCCTGATGCTTACTCCATGAAAAATTAGGATGAGTCTGCCAATTTATGTTGTAGGTGTTACCAAAATTTTATTTCTCTTTTGTGAATTCCCGATAAATTGACTAACCCTTGATTGGATCTATATAAAGTTGCATAATGATCACTAGCCCGACACACTTCACACCAAGATTGTGCTTACTGAACCTATGCACGTTGAACCATATTAGTTGGGGCTTGGCTTTGATCCATGCTTAACTTATTAAATTAGATCATTATCTGATTCTGAATATTGGATAATTTTGCACCTAATGTTGTAATTGCATCAACTTCTGATGTACCTGCAACTTTCTTCACTACATCTATAGTGGCATCACTATGCCAAGTCAGGTTACTCTAAGCAATTTTATCTAACAAGGCATATAACTAGATATGTTTTCTCAAGACCTCGACCACTTGCAGCTAAATTTTAAAAAAAATCTTTATGTGTAGGTCATGACCTTCAACAAAGGTGTGAGCTGATATCTTATTACTCTGCTGGTGATGAGGGAAATCTCTAAGAAACCCTTTAAATCGCTCTCATGCTTGATATAAATTTCCCTCAGGCTTTTGCTGGAAACTAACAATCTCACTTCGAAGCTTTGCAATTTTGGCTGAAAGGAAGAATCGAATAAGGAACTTTCTTGCAAGATCGTTTCAAGATATGATGTAATTTGCAGGCTCACATTGAATCATTTCTTCACTTATCCCAACAGTGAGAATGGAAAAAGTCCTAACCTCACATAATCTTCAGAGACTCCGGCTGGAATGGATATGTAACTAATCTCTAAAAAGTCTTGAATGTTGATACGAGCACGAAAAGTACCAAGTTTGTGACCCAGGTGATCCAAGCTATGGACGGCATGAAGGCACCAAAGGAGACTCAAAGATGCATAATCGCGCGCCAGGGAAGGCAGTCTCAAGTTTGGAAGATAGCTTGGGCAGGATGAAAGACTTTCAAGGCTTGAGTTGATACAACCCAAACTTGAGGGGTCAATGTGACAACTTCAAGACTTGAAGGGTTATTTTGTCATATTAAGTCACTTTTGGGATCAATTGTATTTATTCAATAATTAGACTACTATAAATAGGTAGTCTTGCATTATGTTTAGGCAGCATTTGATGAATTGAATGAACTCCATTGAGAGAATAGCTTATAGCTTAGTTTAGCCTAGACGTAATTTAAGATAGCTTTAGTACACAATTGAGGGTGGATTCCCTTAGTTGCAACCATAACTTTTTTTCACAGCAATCGAAGGATTTTCCATTTGTGGACTTATTTTGGTTTCACTAGATTGTTGTTGGGATTTATCATCAATCCATAGGTTCAATTGAAATGTGAGGGTACCAGTCCCTTGTTGTTCATAAACCTTGGGTTAATTGTACGTTTCCACATCTCTTTTTCTCTTTATTTCTTTCTTCCTCGTATTATGATCCGCATCATTATTTATTTAATTTTTATATAATATAGTAATTTAATTATTTTAATATGAAATAAAATAGTCTTAAAAGTAATTGATACCTCACAACAGACATAAAATAAAGTTTATCTTAAACTTTGTTAAAATTATTATCCCTATAATTTCGTATATATGTAAAGCACGGCCTGATGATCTCATTAAGTAATTTTTATCTCTGACTAATATAAATACTTTAAGATAATTTTACTCATAAAAACTTAAATCGATCAAAAAAGATTTCTTACCACTTTTTATTTCGACTGCAATCAAATTTTTTCTCCCACGACGTTTACCTATTACATTACCACTGAATGTGATTTAACTAAGAAAAAATTAAACCTAAAAGACAAGTTGTAGTAAAACAAATGTAGTTTCAAGTTTTGAGAGCACATGAATGGAGCTAGTATATTGCTTATGAATTTCGTAGAATTTAATTGTTTTTACGTATATATTATATTTGTGTTTCAATATTTATTTAATATATGTAAGTAATTTATTAAAAATTAATATGTAAAATTCTAAGTTGGCTTTTATAATTAAAGTAAGCTTTAATTTTTAGTAGCAGATATAAAAAAAAAAAAAAAAAGGAGTTACACCCTCACCAAGCCTCCTAATGATAAAAGAAAAAAGAAAAAACTACATGCGTACATCCACCTTCAGGACTTTCAAGTAGTGATATGCTTCTATGTATTAATTTATGTAGAATTATTTATTTTGGCATGTAAGTTAGTAAAGCAAGAGGATGTTTTAAAATTAGCTAATTTAAGTAATGATATTCTTATGATAATAAAATTACTTTTTCGATATATAAAAATATCATTTTATTAAACATATTTAAGGAAGACGATCGTGTATCTTAGTAGATAGAGTAATAATATTTTATTTCTTTTGGAATAGACCCTATGCCATATAAATTTTAATACAAATAAATGAAAATTAAAAAACATAAGAGAGGTGAGGGAGCATACTTTGAGGTCGAAAACTTCTTGGGTTTGAAGTTAGACAGATGACGTGTTTCAAATTTTCTCCTAAATACCAGATTTTGAATTACAAAGTATATGTAGAAAGTCATGGAATCACAATTCTTGCCAGAGATCAGCAGAATAATTACAATTTGAAGTCCTCATCATGCATTCCCAATAACCTTTCTTCCTCCATCCAAATTGGTAAGTTTTATAATTCTTCAGTATTAATCAATCGATTTCAGAAAAAGTTGGTCATTTTTTTGATAAATGTTTGTAAAGTGAGAGCTAGTTTCTGTATGATGGGGATTTCCTTGTGCTCCACTCAACTCAATCTATTATGGAATTATGAAAAGCGGGACCTTTTCAAAATCTGTTAGACTCGCTTTGAGAGCCTGAGTTTATTTATGGTATCGAAACAAATCTGTGCTTCCAAAGTTAAAATATTTTGAGTAAATGAATTAGGTTCAGTTTTTCTAATGCTCATGTGCTATTTGTTCTGTTTATCTGGATCTTGGTATCGCATTCATAATTCTAGGAGCACATCTCGGATAGGGAGGTATTCAATCCAGCTACGGGTGGACTATCTTTTTGTTTTTAAATATGTTATGTGAGAGTGAGTACTGTTTGTTTCTAATATTGTAATTATTATGTTGCAATTGACAGGTGAAGTGCATTTCTGTGTGCTAAGTGAAATATGCAGAAGTCAACTGCCACTGCCTCAGTGAATGGCAGCAATGAAGCTGGTGATTTTGAATGCAACAACTTCTTTGAATTGGCACAAGACCCTATTGTGACCCTCTGTCATCACCTCTACTGTTGGCCGGCCATGTCTGTATAGATGGCTAAGGCTTCACTCTCAATCCCATGAGTGCCCTGTTTGTAAGGCCCTTATACAAGAGGAGAAATTAGTTCCTCTTTAGGGAAGAGGGAGGACGTCAACTGATCCCAGATGAAAGCCAGTACCTGGAGTTGAAATTCATAAAAGACCACGAGGGCAAAGACCTGAAACGGCTCCTCCACCAGAATCAAGTACTTTTCCTAATCCCAGATTCGGTCTTATGGAAGGGTTTTTTCCCGGAGCAACTGCAAGTTTTGGTAACTTTACATTGTCTGCTGGATTTGGTGGATTATTCCCATCATTGCTCAGCTTTCAGTTTCATGGATTCCCCGGTTCAAGTTCCTTTTGTTCAACACCAAATTATCAATTTGGGTATCCTCCTTCGTATCATGGTGCGAATGTGCATAAACATCCCAAGGATAGAGATAATAATCTGAAGTTTATGTTCTTAGTTTGTTGGATTTCTTGTAGTCCTATATTTGTTTGGTTACTGAATGAACGTTCCTGTTCATCTCAGGCAGCTATTGTCTGAATACTGACTTGTAGTAATCATTTTAATGTTTGTAAATATCTTAAATATCTGCACTTGAAGTTGCAGCTGATGTGATTAGTGGAGTTTGCACTTTGATTATTTCCTGTAACATTTTTATTTTTTCCTTCATATGCATGTTAATTATATGAGTATGAAAACTTGCTGAAGCAGCTTGTTTTTTCATAGCTGGGGGTGAAAATAACCAAGAAATCTTTCCTCTAACTTGTGATTCATCTGTATACGTCCTTTATGTAGAATGCCGTGCTCTGTTGGACATTTCACTTCTTTTTCTTTCAAATTTGGGGTGTGATACTAACAGGGCCAGTCCTATATGACACTTGAATTCAGCATCAGTTTTCAAATTTTGGTTCTTGATTGTTCGTCAAAGTACGATTTCCATTCCATGTTTACAGAGAAAATAAGTTATAATAGTGATTAGCAGTACAAAAACTATTGCTTGTTCTCTTGTGTGTATCTCCTCTTTTTCGTTCATATGGATTGAATGTGATTTGAGTGACATTGTCTTTGAAAGATGAAAAAAAGACAAGCACCCTCTGTTTACTTGTTTAAGATATAGTAGCAGGCATTTCCTGGTTATGTTTGTTGAGTGTCTAGGACTTTTAGAGTGAACTGTTTACAAAATGAACATTTCATCTAGTATAACTAGATGAGTGAAATAGAGGTTTCGTATCTCTCTTTGCTATTGACCCCAGCAGAACTTGAGAGTTTATGGTGCAGCAATGCATCATGAATCCTCTGTGTACAGTCGTGTCTGGAGACAAGGCTGTGACAACGTGTATGGCTTGTTCGACTAACTTTCAGATGGATACTTGTTTGTCGTCTGCAGCAAGGCAAATGCTAATTGACACCATCCTATGTGTTTCGATTACAATAATTTATATTTTATATCCGTTGATTCATAAGTAATTAGGGTTGAGAATGTTATTGTTTGAGCAGTATGTTATGAGATTCAATTTTTGTCGTCATTTTTGCTGTAAAGAACCGTACTATTGAACCCTTCCATCTAAGGTGGTTTAAAATGCATGGTATATGTTAGAACTGATTTCTAATTAAGTATCAGCACCTAAATAATCTCTCCGATAAAATAAAAAAGAACTAAGTTGGAAGGCTGATTTCGATAAACAGTGAAATGTGTTGAGGGTTGAGTCCAAAGGAACTGGGATCAAATTTGTACTTTTTATTTTTCATTAATTCTTTTTTAGTAGTGCATTTATATTCTAGAGATCATTTGTATTAATATTCTTTTTTTTTCTTGTTGTTTTTATTTGTTGTTCCGCATTTATATTTGAATTTAATTGAGTCCGAATTTGAACCGAAAAATCTCACATTTGAGGGGTAACTCCGTATTAAGAAACTATGTTCAATAGCTTGAAAGAAAGTTTTTAATATGTAGCAGTATATGTAGACTGTAATAATTATAAAAAATAACTTACTCTCGTAGAAAATAAATTAATTCATCATTTCTAACATCTATCAGGCAAATTAATTTATTCAGTTCGTAATTATTTAATATTTCCACTTGAATAAACTATCAAACGCTAATGAAAATTAAATTACTCGAGTAATCGGTTATATTCCCGTTGAGAGGACAAGTTTCATTTTTAAAATGTAACATGATTTTTTATGGAAACATAGTTGATAATTATATTTTGCTGATCATATATTTTAGGGTCTATCGAATAATACTGCGTTCATTTTTAATTATTTTGTGAATTGAGAATCGCATGGTTTTCTCTTGTTCGCTTTAGTGCATTCTTTTTCACAATGAAATGAATCGAAACATAGGGGAAAAAACAATGTAGGGATTGTTTGGTTAGCATATAATTTTAAGATTATAATATTTGAACTGATTTATTTCACTTCTCAGGTGAAATAAATAACACCAAGCTTGTGGTATACATTTTTATTATATAGACTATATTTTCAATCAAATGAACCAGACTATTTATCGCTTTTAAACATCTTTGCATAGGCTCATGCCTGATTTACATTCAATAATTTCAAAGGCTTTCACTTCCATACGTGATCGCTCGTGATCGCTTAGAGCCTCTCTTCCATCAATAGGTACTCCCAGGCCATTGACCACACGCCCTAGCATAGCCTTTATCCTAGGAACGTCCACAATAATCTAGTGCACTTGACAAGATCTCCTTCTTAAATAGTAGTATCACTACAGAAGACAACAATTCCTATATTTTCATTCTCAAGATTCAAGGCTATTCCTTTCACACTGCTGGCAAATTCAACCATTTCCCCAACTTGAATCTTGTTCAATCCATAAACACGTGCAATTTTATCTCCAACCGAGACCACTTGATCTGAATTCAAGTTGACTCTGTTTTGACCCTTCCTCAAGAAAGATGATCAAACAATTCCCAGTCATGGTCCTTGCAAATCGTATCATCCATATATATATACAAAAAAGAAACTCTAAATATTTGAGATCTTTCTCATTGAACAACTCCCTAATTTAGTCAACATCCACACTAAAGCTAACCATACGACTATCAACCCTACATAAAGTTCTGGCCGATTTCCTTCATAAAGTAGCTCTTCGTTTCTATTTGTCAGCATGTTGATAATTATCGATAATCGAGATTGCCTATTTCATGCTATTGGGGTTGAGAAGCTTCGTAACCCCAATTGAAACACACATCTTGCCTCACCTCGATGCCTTTTCTAACGGAAAGCCTTCCTTATCTGCTAAGCAGATGTTAATTATCTTTTTCCCTAAGAAATCGAAGAATTTTTTAGGAATCCTAAAAGATTCGTTCGTTCTTTTTTCTCTAATAGATGGTCAGAACTTCATTTGAGTTCAAATCCTACTGGGGAACGTATTTATCAGAATATTTTATTTTTCACTTCGGCCAATTAACAATAATTTTTCTGTAGACTTCCAGAAATTTATTTTATGTAGCTTGGCAAGGAAATTTTGAGTCATGGGTACATGAACAATCATATCTTCTGACTCTTTTTCAAGTTCGATAAGTATTAGCTAATCGAAAATTTCATAATAGTTCTATGATTCAGAGTACCCTTTCCTAATGTATTCCTTTGAATTCCATATTCAAAGTTTGCGATTGAATTTATTCATTAAAAAGAATCAATTCAATACATTTCTTATATACCCATAGGTACTATATTGGATAAATCTATATTGAGTGACTTCCTCCATTATGTTGTTGCTAGAAAATACCACTAATTTTTGTTTTGGTTCTTCCAAATCATTCCCGCAGGAAATGCAGACCTATTTTTTCTGATCCTTTGAGAAAAAGATTCATTCTCTTCAGAAAAATAGGAGGTAGAACCAATAAAGATTTCTTTTCTAATTAATCGTTGGCTTCAGTCAAGAATTGTTTTTGATCCAATCAACAAGAATCAATAGAAAAGACAAAAATCTTTTGATACATCAGATCCTGCTCGGTTATTGATAGAGTGAATAGATCTGCCATTTCTTGAAATCTCTCTTCTGATTCAAAAAAAGATTTTTAAAAAGAATAGTATTTGTTTATTATCTATTTAAATATGTTATATATATGTATTGCCACTTTTTTCTCTTCATTGAAAAAGGTAAGATTCATGTACTTGGTTCGCTTTATTTCTTTATCTTCCCTTAAATCATATGTCTATAAGAATAAGGACATGATTCAATTCTAATCGATTAGGTGTATTGTTTCGGTCTTTTGAGTAATATATCTGGAAATACTTCTTGATACCTTATCAATGTGTGATTTTTAAACAAGGATTATTTTTTTAGCAACGTACAAAATGTGTCGTCAAATACTCAATATGATTGCACAAGATCTACTTTCGTTCAAGTAACAAATTCTAGCCAACTGAAAGAATTTTCTGATCAATTCAGAGATCATTTGAATTCCATTAGTAATGAAGATTCAAAATATCACACATTGATTAATCAGAGAGAGATTCAACAACGAAAAGAAAGATCAATTCTTTGGGATCCTTCATTTTTTTCAAACGGGCCGAAAAGAGATTGAATCAGGCCGATTCTTAAAATGCCTTTCTAGATATTCCTCAATGTCCCAAAAATTCACGGAACATGAGAAGCAGATGATTAATCATCTACTTCTGAAAAAATCAGAGAATTTTTGGGGAATTCTTTAAGATATGCTCGTTCTATTTTCTCTGATAGATGGTCAAAACTTCATCTGGGTTTGAATCCTACTGAGGGCCATTGAAGATCAAAAATTGTTGAAGAAATAATAAGATCTTTATTTTTTCCCTTTCAGGTGATCGAAAAATAAATAAATGGTTAATATATTCAAGATAATTATGTATTTACAAAATACCATCTCAATTCATCCTATTTCATCAGATCTGGGATGTGATAAGGTTCTGAAGGACGAACCGGATTTGGACAGTTCCAATAATATTTTATTTTTGAACAAAAACCTATTTTATATATTTATTTCATTTATTCGATGAATGAAATAGGGGAGGATACACGTTGTCCTATGATTTTGAATCAGAAGAGAGATTTCATGAAATGACAGATCTATTTCACCCTCAATAATCAAGCCAGATCTCTTGAGGGAATGATTTGGAAGATCAAAAATAAAAAATAGTGCTATTTGCTAGAATATAATAGAGGCAGTCATTCAATATAGATTTATCTTTATTGATTCCTATCAACATGGTGCATCTCTAAGAAGAGGGGCATGAAATTCTTATTACTCACTTTATCGCTAGGTATTTGACCATATAGGATCATCCAGGTCCTATAGAACCTATCACTAAAATACCCTTAGAGTGGGGATAAGGATAAGCAGCAATCATTTCTAGTTGTAGTCCCCCTCCCAAGGGCTTATTTTTACACGTCACTCAAGCGTCTTCTACTAAAAACACCATTTCTAGTATTTTTCGTCTGACTTTCATGTGTTAAGAAGTGTTCATCCTGATCCAGGATTAAACTCTCCATGAGATTCATATTTTCTTTACTTATAGTTTCCTTGTTCATAAACAAAACGGATTCAGAATTGTATTTCATTTCAAGACATAACGTGTATCCATGTGCTTTATATTCTTCCGTATTTCTCTCCCATAAATATATCCATACCTTCCCCCTCACCTCCATTCTCTTTAGCACGAGATTTTGAGTCTTGAGTGTCAATCATTTCACCAGCAAGGCATCTTAAAAGTAAATTGTATTTTATGACTATGATATCTATCTAGTGTGATTTATGGAGCCAATCGGGGAGAGGGGGCGGGGAGGGGAAAGCAAGACATTCAAAAGGTTGCAATCCAGTTCCCTCCCATCGGTCCTAATATGCCTTTATC
>JBDJHY010000049.1:5907218-5920841 GCA_039654485.1 Withania somnifera | reverse complement strand
TCAAGTTACTCCTTTGATGAAGCTCTGTCTGTGGATGGTGAAGCAATCATAGATGGAGATGACATGGATGATTCTAAAAATGAAGCTCATTTTGTACAGCTTATAACAGAACTCTGGAGTTCACATTCTTCTCCCTTGCCAGACTCTACCATAGAAGACACAGAAGTGCTATTTTATGCAAAGTTGCTTGATGCTTTAACAATATATTGAGTTCCAAGCTACTGAATCCTAGTTGTGCTGGCCTATGGGGAATATACTGTGTGTAATTAAAGAGGAAGCTTTTGGTTGCATTGAGGAAATTTAAAATTTTTGCATCTAAAAACTGTTTCCTTTTTTTTTCTTTTTTTTTTTTTTTTTTTTTTTTTTTTTTTTTTTTGCTTATGCTTGGTTTGAATCTGTAATAACTATAGCTGTATCATATTACGTTGGTGCTTACAAAAATCACTCTATGCTGTGAGTGACCAACTTAGGGCTGCTGCTTTTTGCACAGTTGTATAACTTGTTCAACAATGGTCATGAGGACTTCAAAAGCACATTTTTCGTGAAATGCTATAAGTGGGCTGATATTGCGTTAAACAAGGTTGATGTCTTTACTATATATGATTCCATATATTATTTACTCCCCTAAGAAATTCTTCGTTTAAGGAAGTATGGGATTAAAAATTTCACTTGCTTGTTGCATGATTTTTGAAGTGTGGATCCACTGGTTCCTCTATCTATTTGTTCTCATTTAAACTATTTCATTTTTTGGTGCATCAATCAGTGATTTTGGGGCATGTGGTTTGAATTTAAGGATGTCGTCTAATGACCCTCTAACTTCACCTCATGTTCCTAGGTAGAACTTCAGATGTCCATGTTATTAAGCCTATTTATATTTGAAATTCTTTTTGTTGAATTTTCTTTTCTTCTTGTCGTATGTGCCCTGAAGCTGGTATTTCTCTGCTGTTTAAGATGGTATATATGTAGTAATCTGCCCTACAAAGGTTGGGTAAGGTCTGCCTACATCTTACCCTTCTCAGACCCCACTTGTCGAATTACATTGGGTATGTTGTTGAATATAATCTGATTTACAAGAGTAGATTTATTCAGGCAAAGTTAATAGTTCCTAATTGTATTAGGAAAAACGAAATGGAGAAATCCTGGTATTTAATGCTTAGTTTTTGGATTTTTTTTTCTTTCTTGCAGAAACCAATGCCTAATATGTTGGAAGGATTGTTTGATTTCTTCAAAATTCTACCAAACAACCCACTGGCATTACCAAGTATGTTGCATCAAACTCTGTTATCTCTACTCCAAGAACATGTTGGTTGGTCCTCTAAATGTGAGATTGCAACAAGAGTTCACTCGCAAACGTACAAGTATTTGCTTCCATTTCTGGACTTGTTAATGCTTTCACCCAACAGAGACACTAAAGATCAAGCATACATTCTAGCAAAGACATCAATGTATAGTCCTGGTGCATTTGACAAAAACCCAAAGGAAGTTTGTTCATGGTTCTTCTTTATTCCTGGGTACAGCAAAGACAATATGCTTGGAGGAGCAATAGGGTGTGATATCTACAGAATTGTCCTCACCTGTTCTTCTTTTCCTACGTGATGCTGTAATTGAGTTTGGCAGTAAGTTATTCTATTATTTGGATCTTTTAAGGTCTTCTTTGAGCAGCATACGAGACACAAAAGGTAGTTGAAGTTTCATACAGTGTTCTTGGTCTTTGTAACATAGTTTACATTGGTTTTACTTTTTCTTTATATAGTGAATATTTTTTCCATTCAGTGTTGACAATATTGAATATTTTCATTTTTGTCCTTCCTTTAATTTTTTTTCTGGGCCTGGACTGTTATTCTACATGTTCACTGGGTAAACACTTCTAATTTTTCTGTGTCTGATCTAGTACTTCAGTTTCTATTGGATTCACTGTGTGTCATGACCGTGCTTCAATTGGAAGTTAACTTTTCCTCCAACATTTACTTGGACCATCTTATTTGTGATGATAAATGAAAAATTTAACCCATTGGGCTTGTAAATCTCTTTGCCAAAATACTGCAAACCTGGAAAGAACTTAGCTGTAGCTGAAACTGATCACTTGCAATATTCTGACAGTTACTGACACTTCTTGCAGATATATCTCCTGATTTTAGCCCTTTCACTATCTGCATCTTGGATAAGTGCCTTACATTGGTAACGGCTGAATCTGGTGCTTTTTCTGCTTCCGAGAAGTCGATGGTTTTATCATACATATGCAATACCTTAAAGTATCCCCTGGAGACTCAGGTAGCATCCGTCCTTTCATTTAAGTACTGTTTTCCATTTAAATTGGTAGCATTAAGGTGCTTTCCTCGCTTGACAGTTTATATCTTCCCTGAACTTTGTTAGGGGGATCCATTACTTTTATCTTCAATAATTGATCTGAAGTTGTCTGAGAGAATTGATGCTCCATATGACTTGGATGATTCTCAATGTCCCTGAGAGTGGAGGCCATTCAAGAGATCGCTACATTTGTCCCGGAAAATTTTGCAGGGAACTTACAGAATATCCTCCAACATCAAGGAAGTTGTATATACTGACAGTTCTTTTACTCGTGCTGTCGGTGAAGTCCAAAAGCTTAATAGTGTGTCTGATGGTAGTCTGGTTGGATTGACCATTGGGTTTTGCTTTTCAATTGCTTGCACAACACCAGCTATAAAAGAGAATTTCCCTTTAATATTATCTGGCTTGAATAAATTGCTTGGAATCTCTCTGTCACTGATGATGCAACTATTTTTTTCAGAAACTAGTCTTCTGAATGATGCTTCTAAGAGATGGCTGGAAATCTTCTTCATGGGTCTGCAAAGGGCCTTAGCTAGATTAAGTGGTGGGAGAACAATGGACTACGAGTCTGATGCGTTTTGTGTATTTTTGGAGCATGCACCTATTTATGTTCTCTTTCCAGCTGTTCTGGATATTGATGGACTGGATTTGTCTGATCAATCAGGATTGCAAAACTTGCTTCTGGCAAAGCTTTCAGAGAAGACACCTGATCATCTTTTTCCTGTTTCCGCATTTACTCTTTTGGTTGAATCAAGCTCAGTTATCCTATAGAAATGAGCAATTCGAGGGACTTGAAAAGCTTTCCGCAGCTTGCTTTCTTTTCCTTTGCAGCATGTTGAAAAAGTTGTTGGCTGAAAAATCTAGACACCTGCAGTCCTTTCACAACTTACGTTATTGAAGAGTTGGTTGTAACTGTCCTTGATCACCCTGCTGTTGTAGCAGTGCTGGAGTACCCATCCCCTGTTAATAGTGATTTTGCATGTGGAACAATTAAGGACGGTGTACACCAGTTTCTTGAATCAGCTGAACAGAAAATTTGCAAGGGGGATCATCGTGTGCTTAATTTGATTTAAGCTACTTCTGAGCTCTGGTTGTCATTCTGCTATGGCCAAAGCTCCTCATCTGAAGTTTATCATGCCAATAAACATGTTGTAAGTTCATTCAAAAATGTGGTAAAAAAACTGGTTCTGACATTTAAGCTCAAGGTGAACGAATGCATGAAGTCCAGAACTTAATACTTTTAGTTCCTATATTATGTGCTCTACATAGCTTGATTCATTTAATATCTCCCTTTGAGGTGCTTGAATTGGTCCATTGGATGCTGTCTGTAATTGACCTTGAGGATCGTTCTGTGTGGCTGACTTCCGCTCTCTGGATTGGATTACTCATTGCCAGTTCTGCATTTGATCATCTGGCAGGATACATGTGGCAGCCACTTGGAAAAAAGCCTCTTTACTTGTTTTGGGGAATTCAACAGGAACAATCTGATGTCATCCTCTACGAGAAAATCTTTTTGCAGTATATGACATTGCCTGGAACTTGATGTTGCTGATGCCTGTCTACTCAAAGCTGTAAAAGTTGTGAAAGTACTTAAGGCTATGCAGAAGCAAAGCCATCCTTTTCTTAAGGATACATGTAGAGCTGTGGCTTACACTCATGTCAATATCCTTTCTCATTGCATGCTCAAAATAACCAAAAGAAAAGCTGAAATATTGTTTCTTGTTGCTGATTTAAGCCCTCTGCATCTATCAGTATTCAGAGATTTTTTTCAGACGGGATGAATAAATATGTGGCAGTCAAGCCTTGTACAGTACTGCCAATTTGTGATTTTTCTGATGAAGATGCGCTGACACTTCTTCCCAGTGTTATTCTATACTTAGACTCAACTCCTGTAAAATTTGGGGGCCAGCTTCTCACGTTTCGTGAGAATATAGCTTCTTTTTATTGGGAAATACTCAAGCAAGGTTTCTCTATCTGGAAAAGTTATGATTCCAGGGATATATTTAAGGTAGAATATTTTGAGAACCTGTCAACGGAAGATTTTCCGAATCTTGTGTCAGGTAGTCTTCTTGCAAATACTGTTCTTGTAGTCCAATTGGTCTTTGGTCAAAGTGAAAAAACGCTTGAGTATATTCAATTCTGCTCAAGTGATTGTGGTGATCTGCTTGAGTTCGATCTCACTAAAGATGGTTCTTATTCAGTTGAGGAGTCTTTGAATGTTGTTAACAAGACTGTTGCTTATGTTCCCAGAGAAGAGGAAGTTTCCGTCTCTGCCGAAGAAAAATGCAGAAGTGATTGCTTCAGAAGATTGCTCCATTTTAGACTTGGCAAGAATCCTCCTTTTAAACCTGCTGGTTCAATCCTGGCAGCCTATTGTCAAGAGATGCTCTTTGAACGTTGTTGATTTCAGGAAAATGGAAGTTGGAAGCTGTTCCTTATTTAGATATTTAGAAGTATATATTCTAGGTAGTGTAATGGAAATAACAAGGGAGATGCATGATTGTCTTCTGAATTTGGATTCTCTTCCATTTATAGAGCAACTTGTTAGGTCATCTCTTCTGCATGGGTTTTACGATCCTATGACACTGGGGATGCTCCGAGCTATTAGCTCATCAGTATCTGAGGGGAAGTTCTCTTGCATTTCAATTATTCAACTATTGGTTGCACATTTTCAATTTGCAGATACCATCCGTTCTTCTCACATCTCAGCTGGTCATTCTAACTTTGGGATGATATTTACTCCTTTGCCTAGCTTCATGAGATCGTATGTTCAATTTGCTGATCAAGATGCCTTTGATTTGAAAGATAATTGTAAACTATCTGACGGAGGTGCTTGGCAGTTGGAATTTGTGAAGTTGCTTAGGTTGCTTTTCAAAATCAGGGCTCGACAATGTGATATCAATAATGTAAAAGACATTGGAATAAATTTGAGGGAACTGGTCTTCTTGCTATTATATTCTTATAGTGCTAGTATGAGTGCAATTGACTTGGAGATATGCAGCTTAATGGATGAAATCAATTCGACTAATGACTTGGGCGAAGGAAGTATGGCTAAATTGAATTACCTATGGGGTAGTGCTTTGCTGAAAGTCAGAAAAGAAAATGAACTGGAGCAGACTATCTGTAGTCATTTGAGTGAAGCTGAAGCAATTGATGACTATCGCAGAATCCAATTCAGAGAAAACATTCCCATAGACCTCAAAATTTGTGCAACTGCTGTGCTTTATTTCCCATATGATAGAACAGTTGGTCCAGGGATTCGCAAAGAACCTAAAAAAGGATTATCCTGATTATACATATGAGGTACTCCTTTTAAATGATAACTCTTTTTTCCATAATCTTTGATTGTTCCTTCAATTTTGGACGGACAAGGAGTACGGTATATTTCTGTAGTTTTTCCCCACTCCGTTAAATTCAAAACCCTGGATTTTTCTGCAGGTACATATTGTATATGTCGAGAAACTCCGCATGTATGATCCCATTTCTATTTTGCACTTCTCAGTCACTGTCTTTCAATGGGTTTTGTTGGGCCTTTGGAGTTTGCTAGCTTATGTTTGCTCGCGGTTACAGTTGTCAGTACATCTTCAGGTGATGATGACACGAGGAAACTAGGTTACGAGGTCCTTGGAAGATTCAAGAGTATACTGGAGGTATCTGTCGTTGTCATAACTTTTCTCTCTTTAGTTTTCTGAATAATTTGTGGTTAGTGATGGTAAGTTTTTTCCTAAAGAAAGATGGAACTATGTGTATCTGTAAAGGTCTTGGATGGAGAACCTTTTATTTATTGGAACTCAACCCTGATGGATGGTTTCAAACTTCAGAAGTTGTTATGAGAATTATTGCTAGTCGAAGTATGATTCTCAGACTTTGAAGTCAAATTTGTCACAATGATGCTTTAGTTTCTGTGGCTAATGGCATTAAATAATACATTGTTTTTCAGGCTAGATGTTTTAAATGTTTGTTTACCATTGATTTTCATGTCTCTTTTCCACATTTAGAAGCATGTAAAATTGATTAACTTAGATACCTTTCTTTGGAGTGAATCTGAATCTCTTCAGAATTCTGATATGCCTAGACTAATATCTAATCCACTTATACCAACTGTGGCAACTTACATTTATACCCCTCTTTGTTTACAACTCTATTAGATTTGTCCGCTATTGAATTTCTACTTATTTTTAGAGCTAAATCAAATACAATTTAATTCTTTCATTGAATAAAATTTTTATATTCATAAAGTAATTGAAAGTACTATAGCAATACTTCATATCAAAGTAGAGTAAAGGATATATTAAATTATTTTAGTATAACATTCTTTACTTATTTGGGAAGCAAAAATGACATCCACTTGGGATAGAGGGAAATAATTAAGAACTGGTACCAAGCCACCAAGGAGTAGGTGGAGTGATTCATAGACCTCTAATTTGCAGTTGCAAGTGTTCAACATTCTGTCTCTATTTTTTAGTGTAGTCTATATTCAGGAGTCTAACAAAGCGTCTTTTATCCAATTTGTTCAAGTGCTCCTCCAGCAGTTTATATTCTATAGCTGTAATCAATAGGTTTCTCTTTGTTTATTTTTTGACAAAACTAATAAATCAATATGATAGAGGATGGCCACTCAAACTTTGCATGGCATATTAGTTAGGTACTCCAATTTCTCTAGTAACTAGATGAACGCCTCAACTTGGTAAAAGTGTGTCTCATGAATACCCCTGTCCATAAACCAAACACGTGAAGGACATGTGTTTAATGTTTCAATCAAACCAATCATAAGTGTCACATGTAATTTGGACCAGAAACTTTACAGATGCATTAAGCAAAAACAGAAAAACAAAAAAGTAGAGGACTCCTCCATTCTCCACTTCTTCCCCTCTTAATCCAACACCATTCTTGAAAATCTTCTCTACAGAGCTCTCATTGGAAATCTGAAGCTCTTTTAATGGAGGCTTTGAGTGTATTTCTACTGGTTGGTTTTGCATAGAGGAAGATGTTGTGTGATGGAATCAGTGCAGTCATTTTTTGATTTGTGTGCCTGTGGTTTAGATAAATTGGTGAAGGAAATTCTTAGTTTTTTCCATGGTGAGTGATGGACTTTTACACAGTGGCCTTGGGTGAAGAAATTTCTGTTGATTTTCCATGGTGGAGTTTCAGTGATGTAGGAGTTGGTTGACGAGTGGTGTTAATGGAGAAAATGGGCGTGAAGAGCCAATGGACGAAAACAGAGGTCTGTGTTTGTATTTACATGGTCAAGGGTGTCGTCACCTTGGGCTGGGGTCAAATTGAAGCTGGGGGGATTTTGTGGTGAAGAATATGGAAATAGAGGGCTTGGGCCATAGAAGTTTTTGCTGTGCACTTCTGTTGTCTTGTACTGTTCGTTCCATTGGTACATGATTAATAAAAACCTTTACCACAACAATAACATACCCAGTATATTCTCACAAAGTAGGGTCTGGGGAGGGTAATAAATAAAAATCTTTACCATTTCAAAAAAATAAAAAAATAAATAGAGGGCTTAGTCATAAGGGAAATTGGTGGGGGAGTTGATGAATGGAATTGGTGAGTGAGAATGTGCAGGTGCGATTCCATTACTCAAAGATTGCATAATCTTTTGGGGTTGGATAATTGACATGCTGTTAGCAATACACAGGTGGTGGTGCATGGTTGTTTTGGAAACTATGGAAGTGGTCATGGTGTTACTGGTGCACATATGACCGGAGAAGTCTGTTAGATATGTGTTCACACAAAAACCAAAGGAAGTAAAAGAGGAAGGTGAGATAAAACCAATGTCAGCTCATTATTAAGCCATTTATGCACTTAAAATTCCGTGAAATACATTCCATGCAATGTCCGACTTATATATTCACGAGATACATTCCTACCTATTTGGGTATTTTTATGGTCAGTTAGCAAAATTGAAGTGTCTGATTGACAATTCATGCCAAGTTAAGGAGTTCTCTATGTATGTACGCATAGAAAAAAAGCATGACTCTCTCAGAGGAGTGTCCAATCATCAATATGTGTATTCTAAATTTATATAAATATATTTTGAGAACATTTATTATTATCCCGAATAAACTAGAAAGTAGTTGATTGAATGCCTAGGTTGGGAAGTGGACTTGTCCTGACATTTGACAAGAATGTTTGTTATGGGGATTCTTGAAAATCCTCATCACTAAGAGTATCTGTATGATCAACTTAGTAAATAGGCAATCCATGTACAGAAGGCTAGCAATTAGACCCTCACAAGTCACAAGTCGTGGCTGAACCATGAGTTTTCTTTTGGACAGAGGGTTCATGAGTAGATGCTAGTGAGTTACCTTTTTTTGGTGTTCCCTGCATCCCCAATTTCTCTCTTACTTCATTTTGAGTTTTCTGAAATAGTGTCCACTTCCTTGAAAGGAAAGCAGTTTCCCAACTTCATTTAGTCAATAAGTGCCGTTGGATACACTTCCATATGAAAGAAAATTGAAATTCTTCGTAAGGAACTTTAGACTCTTTTCGAGTTAAATTCAATAAAACATAGACTTTCATCTTAATAACAGCGTTGAGCAGTAGTAGGAGACTTTAAACGAAACTTATATTAGCTATCAAAACCATGACAAAGTATTGGGAACTATGGATTTTATTAGTTACTAGCCTATGTATATTTTGGTGCTTCTCAAACAAAGGCTATAAAGAGAGGTTCAGTATTATGAACTGAAAGTTTTGTAAATGATGTTGCCGTGCCTGCAAATATATACAGAGATAGAAATTTGTTTTCTGGTGGTCTTTTACTTCTATGCTTCTATATGATGACGGCTATTTATTTTTTAACTGAATCCAAATGCATAGTTATTTCTAGTTTAGAAGCTAAGAACTATTATTTTTTTGAGAATGCTAAGTGGTAATTACATTAAAATCAGAAATCTGGAACGAACTTAGTGCCAGGCAATTATAAAGATAGAAGCCTTTCTGTACACAACAAAAAGAAAAGGCTTTGCATCTATAAGATCCTACTCCTGTAGTGAGTCTATTAAGTCAAGCATGCAAAATTCATCTTTCGTGTCCTGTAGATTACACCAAAAAGCCAAAAGCCATAAGCAAGTGTACTTTTAATTCCTATACAACCTCTATTGTCTTTGAAACAACCTACATTTCTTTCCTTCCATATAACCCAATGTATACAAGCTGGCACTTTATTCCAGATCACCCTCACTGACTTGCGCATCCCCTCAACACCCCTTTTAACTTATTTTGTTGTATTTTGAGCCTTTTTAATTACTCCATAAGAGTTTTCATGTAGTCGGAAAAAAACAAATCAAGGGATCATTGAACTATCCCCATCGACCTCAACACCTTTTTTTTGGCTTTAAAATCACCTCTATCATTGAGGAATGAATTCTATGAATAGCATTTTAGCTATGCATATTTTGTTGATAACCTCAGTGCCATAATTGCTGGTGCCGTCACCTCCGTATTCATTGGGAGGTCCAATAATCAAAGCAACAAACTGCTATAATATTTATGGTTTAGTTTCTTATTAGCTGGAGTCGTTCAGAATTAGAGGTCTAATGCCACCAGAATATTGTACGTTTAATGCCTCAGGTGCAGATCACTGTTCACTAGTAAATCTCTTCCTTTTCTCTTCTCTTGTTTTCTATTACTTGAGGTTGAGGTGTGTAAAATAGCTTACTTTCATTTGCACACATCATAAACAAACTCAATAGCATTTCCAAAATGAAGCAGTAGTTGCTTCAGAAGTATCTTTGGGGAGCTTAAATTAAGCAGCTTATTAGGTTATCCTTTCATGCAGTAGATAATAAATGAGTAAATTTTAAAATGAGAGTATTTTTATCCTTTTTTTTAGATCCTGTAAGTAGAATGATTCATCTTTGTATACGTCTTGTACACAGGGGTTCCCAATTTACAAAGAATAAAAGTATTAACTTCCAAGACCCTGTAAGTGCACATATTGGCAAGTTTGTTCCTCTTTTAAGTATATTTTGTTTGTCAAATTTTTTTGAGTACATGAAGTTCTTTTTTTCACATAGTTACTGTCAAACAAATATGGTCTTTAATTGTTGATTTAATGCAAAACAGAATGTGGTATTGAATGTTTAATGCGGAACAGAATATTTGAGTTTTTTCTTGGTAGGAACGCTTTTTACCCTCTCCATCCAAAAGATGTTTTTCCAATTGATCATGTTTCTCTTTTCTAAGAGTGATGAGCCTCTCCTAAGCAAGAGCTGAATTCATTTAGATGGTTTATGTTGCAGATAGTGAAGAAATTTGTCAGAATACCCAAGATGGCCAGGTGCTTGGTTGAACAGTGTGGCTTGATCTCTTGGTCATCTGGTGTTGTTTCATCTCTTTCTTGGAGTCAGTGCAGGAGAAATTCATTTGTTGAGTTGACTGTTATGCTGCAGGTATTTGTTCCCATTATTATGTAATATAAAATTCTCAAGATTCTTTTTTCCCTTTTATTTTGTTATTGCAACTACTTAAGATGTTAGAAAATACATTTCTTGTATCTTGATGATAGAAGGGCTATATTATATGGACGTGAGTGAAATCTGAGGAACATGCTATGTCTGCAGTAATCGATGACCTATATGTTAGGATGCATGTCCATATATTCACTGTTAAAGAGTGTTTCTGGGGTATGGTTGATTGATGTCTGAGTTATCACCTATAGGAATATTATTTTCTAATTTGCATTTTTAGCAGTACAAAAGATCAAAATAGATTCTACTCAAAATATATTTAATCAAGTTAGTAATTTTATGTTCGTGTTCATTTAGCAGTCTTCATTTCAACCTGCTTATGAGTTCATCATTCGGTGTATTAGTCTGCTGACTTAGTAATAAGTTGTGGGTCAAGTCTTGAAATATAGCCACCAAAACCAATCAAAGAAACTGCGCCCAGGGATTTTCTCTATTGTTAAGGGTGCAGCTTGTGACATGATTAGCGCACTTCATGGGTTAAAACCTGGTATTTAGAAGGAGGAAGTAGAGGAGCAGGTCTATTGGCCAGGGAGTTTCAAACCATGCGCCCCTAGGCATTGGCTATTTGTAGGTTATTAGAAAACAATCAAAACAAACTTTGTTGTCGACAGTTTGATCCTGATTGGCTGGTTAAAAGTGTTTTTGCTGATTCCATACAAATCATCTGGCCTGGGTTACTTAACAAGAAAAATTTGGAAGCATCAACCTTGATTCCCCCTGGAAATCTGCCAAATTTTATCAGATTTAGGTTCTAAGTCGTATGCAGCGCAACTTTCCACCATAGTTAGCACTGTACATTATGCTCAATTCTGTTTCAGAATCACTGCTCTTGTCACCCTGAATAAATCAAATAATAATTCAGCCCCTATAAAGCAATACATATGGTACTTATCCTAAATTAGAGTCATTGCTCTCTAGCTGAATATTGTTCAGTTTTGCATTTTGAACTGTTTTATTTCCCTGAGAGCTTTTCTTTAAACTGCTAAACAATATTCTCTTAACACAAAATTCTTATTTTAGGCACTAAATGAAGTCGTTTTGTCGAGACACACTGTTAAGTGGATGCAGAAATATGCCTTGGAGCAGCTTGTGGAACTCTGTTGCAATCTATACAAGATGCTAATTGAAGGTATTGAAATGCTTAAAGTAAATACCCAACTTGTTAAACTGATTATACAAATATTGAGACCAGCATTGAGGATATCGCAAAAGAGGAAAGCTTATCAACCACATTTCACCCACCCTCTCTGTTGAGAGTTTACTTCAGTTATGTGAAGTTGGTGACGAATGCTGTGATGGAAGGCAAAGTCTAGTTGCATAGAATGGACTCGATGCTGTACCTATGAGCACTCCAGTAAATATTTTGCGAATGGTATTCCCCCTTCACTCCCGGAAGCTGTGTAGCTGTTGATAGGACGCTTTATAGTCTGCTAAAGCTAAACATAGAGTGCACCTTGAAAACACTGAAGAAAATGCATTTTCGCAAGACTAGATGCTTACTGCTTTTAGGGGAAACTGCATATTATTGTCTTTATTTTTTCACTTTTGCTATTGTCCTGCAGCATAAGTTGTTCATCCGCTTAATAAAAGAAGTAGAATTCGTCACTTAAAATATCTGTTAAGTATGGCTGAGAGGATATTTCCTGTGGGACACACGTGACAGATTGCCAAAAACCAGTAGAGTTGTTTTGGAATCCCAAAATTAGTTTCTAAACTATCATATCATTCTCCCTTTAGTTGGCACTGAATGTTGGACTAGAACCTCTTTTGGTGACACTTTGTCGAGTTCACCTCCCAGTTGCAAGTGATGCAAGACTGTACTGTTGACTTTGTATTGGTTCTATATGTGACTTCCATCACATTTATTGATGATGTTGGATTTCTCCCTGGACTGTGGTGTGTGACACACTTGTTGTCGATAAAATGGCACAATATTTAACTCATCATCAGCAAAATGGATTGGGCCTGCTGTTGTCTTTGTATCCCATAACATGACTTATACTGTCTCTCCCATTAGATGACCACTGACGTTACACTTGGCTTAGTCGGTTTAGGGACACACATAAATGCTGCTTCTCATTGGTTTTGTTTTAGCTGATTAATGTAGGATTTGTTTCGAGTCTTCTGGTGATATAGATCCATTGTGGAGTTCTTTTAAAATTTAAGATGTGGTTGTTTTACACCAAATATGGGAGGGCAGTGAGTTCTGAGGCAAGTGTGGCAATCATGAGTCTGGCTGCTAAAATGAAATGAAATGCATTATTGATGAGCATTGTCTGATCATTGGTAACACTGATAATCTGAACGACTGATTTTGATATTTTCTAACATTTGAAAAATATATTTTAGAGCAACTTGTGCACTAGCAACTATGCAAGCGATAAACATTTTTGTTTACTTCCTATGCTGCTTTCTTCATTTCTACTTCTTTTCTCTTCAACTTTCTTTGTTACCTTCTCCACACTGGGAATCCTTATATCTTGAAATTAATTTGTTAATTTGATAAAATCCATGGGTTGTTCCGTTTCTATATGCATTCCCAGGTTCTGTTCTACCTTTTTAGCAAGTGAGAAAATTCTTGTTTTACTAGAATAACTGATGTATTTTGATTTGGAGTTTTCGCATGTCAATAACTTCAGCTTTCTAGTTGCTCGTTTGATATTATGTATTCTACTCCTTTCTCTTTATTTTTTTGGGGCCGAGGATTTTTCGGAAACAGTCTCACTACCTCCATGAGTTACGACTAAGGTCTATACATTACCGTTCTCAGACCCCACTTGTGGGATCGCAGTGGATATGTTTACTCCAGAAATGTGCCCCTCTCCTGAAAGAA
>JBDJHY010000049.1:5861273-5876720 GCA_039654485.1 Withania somnifera | reverse complement strand
ATTAGTAACTTAGCATATTCAGTATATATCGTTACTTGTTAGTTTTAATTTTTATATATTTTTATATGTAAATATTACTAATAACTCTTGTATATTCGTACTAATTCTAAATTTAAACTATATAAATATATATTTGTATTAATTAAACGTATTTAATTTTATTTTTTATAAAGCAAAATTACTATTCACAACGGGTCAAACCGGACACTGTTCATATGAATTGGGTCCGTTCAGATCAAGCATTTTGGATTGTATTGAACCGGCCCGAAACAGTACTAAACCGACCAGAACCGAAACCCGACTGGTCCAAGAACCAGTTGGTCCGCACAGAACAGGACCAACTCGACTGCCACCTATAGCTTCATATACTTCTTGCTAAAGATAAAATGCACCAGCACACTGTAAATAAAATTTAAATGGTGAAATTGACATTTTTTTTTTTGTAACATAATGATAGGGGGCAAATGTGGGACGCATGTTCCATAAAACTAGTATAAAAAGGAACAACAATAATAATATAAAAAACAATAATATCTTCTTTGTTATTAAACAACAACATTATATGAAAATAAATAACAATATATAAAAATAAACAATAATAATAAATAAATAAAAAAACTCACTAGATATAACTAATTAGAAGATCATGATTTGAATTATGCAATATCAAATTTGTTGATGCTACAAGAACCTCCTACCAAATTTTTGACTTTTAACTTCAATATTTATAAAATAATGGTGTGGGTTATCTTTTTAGCAAAAAGACAAACATTCTTTTGGCTGGTTTGGGGAAAAAAACGCAGGGTATTGGTGGAGGGGGGTGACCAGAATGGGGATTTTGTAAAGAGGGAAGATGAGAGTTTTTGCCCCTAGCTGTTCAATTGCTATCACTGTAAAAGCTACGTCGGAACAAAATGTTCCAGCAAGCTTTTTTTCTAAAGGATTAAATTGGTTGATTTAAAAAATTGATGGGTCAAATAGATTCTGGACTTAAGAGATTTGTATGTATTTTCATTCAGCTTTGAAAACTATATGCTTCAAGTAGCTTTTTGACGTATCCACTGAAAATTTCAATAAGGACAAATGTAATTCTTCTATCTGACTTATAGTGCTCTAACTCCACACACACACACACACACACAGAGAGTGTTGTTATTATGTGTTTATTTTGTGGAAGAGGATATCTGCAAAAGGTGTGCTCCACCATCCTTAAACCTCGACGACGAGTTTGTTGAAAATAAATAAATTTAAGCGAATTCAAAATTTAAAATTTAATATAGTTTACCTTTCACTAGGGTTTTTGCCATTGAGCTATATTATTCCTTTTGTACTCCCACGTTCTTCATACATATATTAATCTTTTTATATATAATTATGTCACAAAATATTAAATTCATTATTGAAATCGGTCTGCATATATAGGTCATGACATTGACAGGCTCAAACATTATATATTTTGGCCTTTTTATCCAATATATGTACATCCCTATCATGAAAAATCAGAAGCATCACTTTTTCAGTGCACAAACCGCATCTGTTTTTGCACTATCAATGGTTTCTGTTAAATATATGACAACCCAATTCAACTCTACAAGTTGCACTATCTGGCACTAAAGCAAACTCATGATATTCTTTGGGCCTTTTGTGCATATAATTTCAACTCGAGAACCCTTCTTAGAGTGATAATTTTGTAGGGAAAAAATAACATTTCAATTATTTTACCTAGGAAATAAGATAGACATGAATCGTGGCTACAATTGGACGATATAATTAAGATGTTAAACAGTTTCATTCATGTAGATGGATCAAGGAAATTGGAGTGAACAAGTTAAAGAGAAAATAACAAATCAAGTAAAAATTGGGTATAGTCTTCTTCACAAGCTTGAAGTGCGTTGCAGATATATTGAAGGGTGTAAATTGTCTCACTTAAAATTTTAAATATAGCTTTTTAAATAAGTTAATATATCTTGGATCGAATTCATGTGGCTCAACTTTATCTGAACTTATTGAAGATATGTGAGTGACTGACATTGCACACCAATCAATCATTTAGTTATTGTAATTCTTTTCTTAAAAACGGTTTATGTATAAGATCAATTGGAGTACTGGTCATGCATAAAGATATTTTAGAAGCTCGTAACTGTTCATTCACATATTATGACCGTCAAAGCCAATACGAAATCTTCAAATAACTTTTATTTATCAAAATGTTCTTTAAATGTTCACGCATCATAGATCAAATGAAAAGCTTTTATTTATTTATTATTCTCAATTGGTAAAGAAAATACAGGTCTTTCCAGTTCTCTTATTTAGTTTTCCATTTTAAGTCTAATAACTACTCCCTCAATCTCAAAATATTTGATTTCTTTCGATCTAACATATTTTTTGAGAATCTAATTATTAAAAGTATATTTTTATTAATATACCCTTATATTGTACTAATAAAATAATAATATTTGAAAAATTAAAATCATTGAACATAACATAAAAAAAATCGCATAGATATTTGTTATTTATATTTAATAACTTTAGAAATTCAACAATACTATTTTTAAAAAGTGTGATATAATATAATATTAACGGTAAAACTTAAAAGAGATGCTGAAAATAATCAGATGAGTGGTCCTACTATCCCAATAGGATGGGGCAGGGATGGCTGTGGAAGAGCAAATGGACCTTAATGCTATTTTAAAGAAAGAGTCAGAGCACACTACAAAACTTAATCCCTGGATGCCTATGGACCCAAAACAATACTGGCTGAACTATTAAGTCTGAGTCTAGGACAAGTTCCCAGTTAACTTCAAATGTCGAAACTGGAAAATAAGCATGAATCCAATAAGTATGAATAAATTATGTGCCCCTCGAATGATAAAGACTCATCGAAAAGCTAAGTTGCAAAAGCTATCGAATACCTGGTAGCTAAGTTTGTGCTAAAGTTAGGTGTCCATATATTCAAAAGGCCACTTGCTAGGCATGGAGTGCCAACTAAGCCTAAGTTGAATGTTGTGTAATCATTTTATGAATTTGGGGGTTCTAATTAGAGTTTGTACATATTGTCCGATCCATATGAATAATAATAATATGTTGTTCCCAAAATAGACTAGTTTACAAGTTGTGATTTAAACTGCACACTGGCTTTCTTCACAGCTAGCATGTATTTAACACATGCGTGCAGCTAGTAGTATACCCATTGAGTATATTTTGAAATGAGTTGTAGGTACAAGTGCAAAAGAACTTTGTTTACTATTACACCCCTTCACATAACTGCAAACTTTAATTGTCTTTTTGAAAGTGCAGGACTACTTAGGGGCGGGGTGGAGGCTAGTGTATTTTCTCTTTTCTAATCAAGGAGGTGATGAATGGCTCCTTTACAGGTATAGCTTAATTAGAGATTTAAGTTCGAATCCCGAAATAAAAAAAATATTAGAATTTTTTTTTCTTAAATGGGTCTTATATAACGTGAACTTAAAATCGTCAGATTTCTCAATACCACATGATTGTTTTTATAAAAAGATGTAATCATATTTGGCAACAACAATAATAATTCAGTGTAATTCCATAAGCAAGTCTGAAAAGGGTAGAATATACATGACCTCACCTATACCTTATAGAAGTAGAGAAGTTCTTTTCGATAGACCCTCAGCTTAAACGATACCTACCAAACAATTAGAGAAAAAATACGAGAGCAACTGAGCAACCACAATAACAAACTAATTAAAATGAAAGCACTACACACAAACAATAGAAGAAATACTAACGAAAATGACATATGCAATAACGCACAAAAAACTAGTAAAAGTTGAGAGCAGAGATCAAGAAACTATAAACAAGATGCTAATAACATATGTGCAACAAAGGGAGATCCAAGAATGACCACCACACACTCCTATCCCACAGGGAAGTTGGAGAACGTTCAACTACCAACTAACATTCTATCCTAATTCACCCCCTTGGCCTGAATTTCTGACAAAATAAATTTTCTCTACCTTCTTCATGTAACCTTTAAAAGATTGGATCTCCATCTCCGGATCTCTTCCATTAAATCTTTATCTCTACACAGAGTAATACTCCGATAAAATTTCTCAAATAAAAAATCTTCATTATCGTTAAATAAGTTGCAGTTAGAACTAAACCTACTAAGATGAAAATCACTTTTGGACCTCGCACACCCAACAATATCTCCGTTGAATAAGCTTCATATGGCCTATCACCCCGAGTCACTGACATTTACTTTGTGCCGCGTATATCGTTTAAGTATTTATAGCAATCGAAGCATGTAACTAACTTTTTCTTGTGTATGCATCTTCAAACTTGTAAGAGTAAACAAATAAAGTCTCACACCACACATCACTCAGCCACATTCTCATACTCATCTCGCCCTTGGGCTCTATACTATTTGTGATGACAAAAATGGTAAATCCAAAAATAAAAAAATAGAGAACACCAAAATTAACGTGAAAAATTCTTCGAATCAAAGGTAACAACTACGAGATCATGAATATCCAAATAGCTCCATTATAACAATAAAACAAAGTCGTTGTCTAGGACTTAAAACTAGATATTGCGGACCTCTAAACCCCCTCTCTAACATTGAAATCAAATATTAAGCTATTAGAAACACTCAGTCAAAATTTTTACCCTTTGAAAATGGTTGGTCGGGGAGAGAAACTATAGCAAAAAGAACCTTTTTCTTCTCTCTCTCTTGATGAAAGCTTTCAAAAAAACTACTCTTTTGTGATATTGTCTTTCAAAGGCAAATACTAGTGAGTCTTGAATAATTTTTTAAGTATTTCTATTAATAGATAATGAGTGGTGTTTTCTTCAAAAATCAAAACCAACTCAAATAAGAATAAAAACTGAACCTTATTCTAAAGAAAATTGAAAATCAAAAGAGAATAGGAATAGGCTATAGGCCTTCGGATAAAACAAGAACATGCCCAACAAACTCTTCCTCCAGTCAAGAGGACAAATGGATCTTCAAGTAATGGAACTTTTGACAGGCTTCATGCCTGTCAAAGATCTACAATACTCATGTTGCTCTATAATCACCACCTTCGTCAGCATATCTGAAGGATTTTCATCAGTATGTATCTTCTCAACCTTAAATAGTTTATCTTCCAATACTATTCTAATCCAATGATACTTTCTACCAATATTTTTGGACTTAAAATAAAATGTGAAGTGCCTGGTGAGATAGATAACACTTTGATTATCACAAAATAACATGGACCTTGATTGATCAAAGTTAAGATCTGTCATAAATTAAGATCCTTAAATTACAACAATATATTTGAATTTAGTAATGGATAGAGCTATGTATTTCTGCAATCTAGATTGCCAATAAATATCTCCCTCTGTAAAAGAGATCAAATACTCAGTAGTGGATTTTGAATTGTCAACATTACCTTTCGAATTAGAGTCTGTGTAGCAAAAAGCTTCAGGCCTTCCTCTACCAAAGCATAACTTCATATGAACAGTGTCCTTCGAATATCTAAATATTCATTTTATTGTATCTCAGTGTTCTTATTCAGGATTAGAAAGAAATTTGCCAATAGTACTAACTGCATGTACAATATTTGGTCTAGTACAAGTCATAGCATACATCCAACAACCAACTGCAGAGGAGTATGGAATACAAGATATTTCTTTCTTCTCTTTATTAGTGGATGGACTTTTGCTCATACTCAGTTTAAATTACTTAGCAAAAGGAGTACTACCAACTTTTGCTTCTGTCATATTGAATCACTTGAGTACCTTCTCAATGTATTACTTTTTGGATAATAACTTCTTTTTATTTCTGTCTTTGTTTATTTACACATCTAAAAAAAATTGTTAGTCTCAAGTCATTCATCTCAAATGATTTGCTCAACTCCTTTTAACGGCTTAAATTTTAGATTTATTTATGCTAACAATCAGCACATCATCTACATAAAGTAATAAGATGATGAAATCATCATCAATGAACTTTTGAAAGAATGCACTAAGATTTGAAAAAAAAAATTGTATCCTTAATTCTCCAATGAAAAAGTCAAACTTCAAGTACCAATACCTTAGAGCTTGTTTTAAACCATTCAAACTCTTTCTTAATTTGCAGATATAATTTTTTCTTTAACTATAAAGCCTTTAGGTTGCACCATGTAAATTTCTTCATCTATATCATCATGAAGAAAAAAAATCTTGACATCCATCTGTTCAACCCCTAAGTCTAAACTTGTAGCTAAGCTTAGAATCATACTACTAGAAGATACTTTCATAATGGGGAAGAAAATCTCATTAAAGTCAATTCCCCTTTTCTGGATAAAATTCTTGACAACTAACCTCGCCTTATACCTAGGTGCAGAGGTATGTTGTTCTTGCTTTATTTTAAAAATTCATTTGTTTAATAAATATATATTTTTATAATTTCACTAGCCCATATTTATCATTCTCGTGGTGTGACTTCATCGCATCTTTCATCACTTCTAACCATTGATCTTTGTGTATCTTGCACGGCTTTATCATAATCATCATGTTCTTTCATTCAATCAAGAGTATGTACTCATTAGGTTAATAATGTGTTGATATTTATTTCTCCATAGTAGATTTTTTAAGAGAAGTTTCAGGAGCATTTAAAGTAGTTGTCTGACCAGGCTGTGGATCAGCCACAACATCATTAATAGGAACACTTATATTTCAACACCTTAATGATTATTTTGATTCTGATTACCATCAACATCATTATCTTGGAACTCATATATAATTAGAGTATCAGTAATAGGAACTAGATCAATATCCATTAAGTTCTTATTATTTTAAGAATCTCCATTCTCGGCCTTATTAATATCTTCAATAGTTTGATCTTCAAAAAATATTGCATCAAGATCTCTAATAAGCTTCTACATCGGATCATAAAATCGATACCCAAACTCTTCTTGACCATAACCAACAAAGATGCATTATTTAGTTTTAACATCTAGTTTCGATCTTTCATCTTTTGAAACATGCTTACAATATTTACACCCAAAAATTTCAAGTGATCGTAAAAACATTCTTAGAAAACCAAACTTTGTTTGAAATATTACCATCCAAAGAAACTACAAGAGACAGATCGATAATAAAGCAACAACGTTAACTACTTTTGCCTAGTTCTTTTTTAGAAGCCTCCGAGAGCACACATCTAACTCTCTCAACTATAACTCTATTCATCCTTTTTGTCAAGGCATTCAATTAAGATGTCTTGGGTGGAGTTTTTTTTATGACATAAGTAACAGTGTCAATTATTTTTGCCTAAATTTTCTTTAAAAGTTTAGCCTCTGAGAGCACACATCTAACTCTCTCAATTATAGCTCTATTCATTTTTTTTGTAAAGACATTCAATTAAGATGTCTTGGGCGTAGTTTTTTTATGACGAATTCTGTGTGATCTGCAGTAGTTATTAAAGAGATCATAATATTCACCGCCATTATCAGTGCGAATGCATTTAGTTTCCTCCTAGTCTATTTATATGATAAGGTTTGAAATTTCTTTAAAACGTCAATTACTTGATTTATGATTTTAAAGAATATATCAAAAAATTTGAAAATGATCATCAATGAAAGTCTCAAAGTAAAGTGTACCACCTTTTGGATTTACTTTGAAAAGACCATATAAGTCAGAATGTACTAGCTCCAATAATTTTTTTTCTGCTTTCCGGCTAAGCAATGAACATATCTTTTTACCTTTCTTGTTTCACACCAATAAGTAAATTATTTTTAGCCAAACATGTCATCCTCTTTTCACTTATGTGACTCAACCCTGTTGTGCCATAATTCTGATAAAGTATCACTTTCCATCAATTCTATAGAGTCACTGAGGATAGATTCTTGCGTCACATATAAACTAGAGTGTTTTCTTCCACGAGCCATAACTAATGAGCCTTTGGTGAGATTTCATTGCCCATTAATCATGTCATTATGTTAGCCATCATTGTCTAATGTTTCCTATATGGATTAAATTTAGAGGAATGCCTGGAGTACACTTGACATTCTAGAGAACTAACATTGTTCCAATATTAGTCTTCAAATAAATTGTTCCAACAGCAAACACCCTAACTTCACTAACATTGTGCATCTTTAGCACTCCAGAACTAACAATAGTATAAGATGAAAAAAACTTTTTCCTCGACACGATATGAGATATAACTCCAGAATATACTATCCAACTAGTATTTTGGATACAAAATTAATGACGCCTTTTTACAAGAGAAAAGAAGGGCATCTCGGACTATAACAACATCAACAACATTATTTCTGTTATTTTCTTCTTTCTGTCCTTCTTTAATTTCTTGTTCATCTTGCTGCAGAACCTTTGATTATGTCATTTCTTTTCACAATGATGGCATAAATAATTTTGATACTTGGATCTTGACTTGTTTTTGCTTTTACCTCTATTCCTTAGATCTCTTATTTTATCTCTTCCTCTGTCTTCTATATACGGAACATCTAAATGTGAGGAGTAACCTTAAGATTTTCTCCTTACTTCTTCATTCAACACACCACTCTTGCTAAATTTCATGGTCACCTTTTCACTAGGAGTTGAATTTGTTAAACCTCTTCATTCAACACACCACTCTTGCTAAATTTCATGGTCACCTTTCCACTAGGAGTTGAATTTGTTAAAAAGTACGAAGAGTTTCTAAAAAATCCGGTATAGTATTGAGAAGCCGAAGTCTTTGTATCTCATTGTCGAAATTGACACTCATTTAGATAGTTGATCAAGACCACCTAAAAAATTATTTATATGATTAAGAATTGGACTTTCCTCCTTGTCTTTGAAAGTAACTTTTTTCACTATATCCTAACATGTGTCTTATTTACTATATGGTCGCGAATATTGTTTTCAACCCACTTTCTTATATATCCATATACTTGTTGTTGTTAAAAATCCCAATTTTCATTGGTCATATTCTCAGATTTATGAACAGCGAAAACGGAAAGATGCATCTCTTTCACAAACAATAGATCTCTCATTTTACTTTTTCAAATGATGTAATTGATCCCGATTAAACATGTCACCTTGCTCATTCGCCGCCATCAAAATCCTTGATATATAACTAAAGCTCTGACACCATTTCTTAGGATCGAAATAATCAGGTGTCATACAGAAGCTAACAAAGAAAACCTCGAAAGACGTCAGATAAGAATAAAATCGAGAAATATATCAAAAAAGACATAATTATTTAACGTGGTTTGGTGAAGTGATCTGCATCCACAAAATAAGATGAGTAATCAATTATATAAAAGAAGTGCAAGAGATCAAGAAAATAACCTCACATAATTCACTCATGATAATAGGAGGTTCACACAAATGGCACTATAACACTCATGTCTCACAAATTCTCCCCCTAAACCACACTTTCAAACTCCGTAGGACTAAATTGTGGATGCTACCAAATAAGAAGAAAGGAGCCTCTATTTTGTAAAGTCTAAAACTTGTTTCTACAAAAACAAAGATTAGTCAAATATAAAAAAAAATTATTTTTTTTCTAAAAAAAAATCCATAACACTTATGATATAAAAAAAAAGTCGAAATAAGTATCCTCGATCTCCACATTATTCCATCTAGAAACATATTCCCAATAAGGTAAAAAGATCCCGCCTAATCACTTTCAGCAATGCTCCCTCGGTTTGTAGTCATATTTGTTAAACTTCATAAATCTTGTGCCTAATTTTCTTCTTTTCTGTAATGTGTGATTTATTTTGTGCCTTTTATTCCCAATTGTCATGACACATTTTTTAAAAAAAAATGAGATTTCTTATCCTACTATAAAATAAATTTAAGAAAATATTTATTTTAATATTCTTTATGTATAAAAATAAAATTTTTTATATGTAAAAATTAAAAATTTCTTATTAGATATTATAAAATTAAAAAAATTTATAAAGAACTGAAAAACAAATTGCTCTAAAGTTTTTCAATATTCTTAAATTAGTAGATGAATTAATTAAATACGTCGAAATCTTTTCTTTTTCAGAAAGGAAGTCCCAAGTCTTTGTCCCCCACTTCCACCTCTCCTCGTTGAGCAAGTACAACTAATTTAATTTGCTACTAATTACAACACCTATTTTATATATATACTTCTTTCAACCACCTGCAAGTGGCCATTCATACTCCTTTTCCACGACTCCACCACATCTTGCAATATTAATTAATTCATGCCATTGATTAAATAAGCTAATCTTAATTCTTCCAATTACGTTGTTAGCTCGATCATTAGTAGTATATATGCTATGCAGTAGATATCAATATCATATGTTCCTACTTATTAATTGTTCATCAACTCCTCCTCCTTTTTAATGGTGCTAATTAATATTGTTATCCATTATCTATAGTATTTAGAGTATTAATAAGGGGTCAGTTTGGTAAGGTGATTACGAATGTCAGGATAATTAGTTATGTTAGTAATTATTTTTTTTATTGGCTATTTAATTTTGTGTATTAAAATACATTACATAACTTTCAAAAAATATTTATAAAAATATCCTACACATTATTTAACTTTGTTTACTTTGAGGGACTTCAAGAGCAGTACTATCTTTAAACATGAAGTACAGGATATTAGGTACACTAGTGACATAGGTTGAAACACTATCCAACAAGGAATTAAAGTAATATTAAAACTAATACTAGCAATATATTTTTTCTAATACGTCCTACCAACACCTTTATAGTTTAAACATTTTCAAACTTTTAAAGCATGTCTTTGACAACAATACGTACTTGTCGATTAGAGTTGTCGTAATTGATAGCAAATCAAGCTAATTACTTTTTTTATTTGAATTATACTCTCTTCCTTGATCAAAACCCGTTAGGGGTAAAAATGTGATACAACCCCTCCGATCCATTGGTGACAATAACTCAATTTGTTTGACATATTTTAATTTGACAAAGACTTTAAAAAATAAAAATAGACTTTTGAAATATGTAGTTTAAAATAATTTATGAATATTTGTGTGAGTATAAATTATTTTTAAAGATAAAATAAATATTTTAAAATTATATTGTTATTAAATATAAAAATATATCATTCTAAAATAAAAAAATATGTTAAACATATTGGGACATAGAACCTCAACTACACTATTCCACAACCTACTACTCCAATTATATCTCAAAATGAACAGTTAGCTTCAATTCTAAAATATGCACAACGGATTTGGGCTAACCGTTAATCATGAGAAACCAGAATTCAGATCTCAAAAATAAGAAGGGAAAAAAATGCTACATCTATCTTGGAGGTACACGTAAACTGGCCTACTCATGTATTGCACTCAACTTAGCCGTGAACTTCTTTCTCCTGCCGCTACTGCTACACCCATTTTTCTGTCTAGGAGTAAGAGTTCCACTATGGTCATCCGCCACTTTCTTTGAAAAATGATCACCACCTTTTTCAGATACTATAAATTTCTCACCACTAATACTATTGTTTAATGCAGAGCTAGCCTTGACAGCTAATGCAGCCATTTCCTCAGCTTTCAGTTTATGTTTTAGGTGGCTCAAAGGTAAGGCAAAATATAGCTGACCAAGTTGAAGTTCCTCTTCTGCACTTATGGCGGAAACTAGGTCTCCGAAATCCATTTCGTCGGAGTTGCAAATGAAGATAGTAGGGTCATTTTGTAATAGGTAAGAGGCTTTAACTGGATAAGAGAACTCTTGTAATCTTCCATCGTGTAGTATTAATTTGGCAGTAGCAACTGATGTTGATTCGTATGAACTGCATATAATACCCATTATGCATATGAATTGGACAATGGAAAAAGTCTATTGGTTATTTGAAAAGACTCAACGGCGAGAGAAACCAAGTATGGCAGGTATATATATAAAGGCCATCTCTATTTGTCATGTAGTAGCTATTATAGCTGAATATTTAAACCAACAAAAACCGATAGGATTTGAAATTTTTGGTACCTAATGAATTTTAATTTTTTTTTTTAAAAGAAAATTTATTTTTTGATCATATTAAAAAAAAATACAACTTTTTACACTTTTTATATAATTTATGAATATTTAAATTTTAACTTTAAGTTAATTTAATTCTAAAAATTAATTAAAAAGAATTAAAAAATGACAGGTATCTTGAAAGTATATGGACTCCAAAGGAATCACTCCCCGTCTAAAAGGTAATGATAAAGCTTAAGCGAATTTCATTTATACGCTAAACGAAAAGATTATACTGTTTTTAAAGTTATTGATTGTTGAGAATTTGGTCCCACGCCACCCCCCCAAAAGCCAAACTTATTCATAATTCTCATTTGGACTGAAAAAGTGTGCTATATACGTAAGTTGCACGCACTAACAAGAAAGGAAGATATTAACAGGTACTGTTTAGTTACCCTCTATTTCATATTATTTCGTTTAATTTGTTAAGGTGATTCATCTCTTTTAAAGAAAACTTTCATTGGTTAAGAGTAGTTTAATAAATTGAACTTATTAATAATTTTTAAAACTAATATTATTAATTCATATATTTATTTAATATTAAAGATAGTATAAAAAATAATAAAATCTTTTTAATTTTTTAAAATGGATAAATATATAAAATATTTAATTTTTATATAGGAGTCAAAGTAAAATAAAATGAAGGTGAGTCTTACTGTGGTTAATCTACCACAAATAAAAATGGTAAGCTAGAATTGATAAATTTATTAGTGTAAAAATTATTCACCAATATATAAATTATACATAACTTAGGGAAAAAAGTGATTTGTGGCTCCATAATTTATAAAATTTCTTAATTTACTTTATATATGTTTTTAAAAGGTAAAAACAAATCATTCACATTCTTATTATTAGCTAATCGATTCATATTTGCACTTATTTTAATGGAACTCCAACACGAATTGGATGTAGTTATCAAAATAATTCAGGAAAGAGGTGGTTTAGAGTTATGATCTTGTGATAAAAAATGAATATGGGAGAATATAATTTGCTAATAATAATATAATTCTTAGTATAAATTACTCTACAGTATAATAAAAAATAAAATTAAAATATTGTGAATAGTAAAAGGATGTGACACTTTTCCAAATAAATTAAATAGTGGAAATACATGTTTATATAAAGTGAATACTAATGGCATGCCATGACCATGAGTGAGGAGAGCAATGCATTGCCAGGCTGTTTAATGGGGGTTGACAGGTTGTATAAAGGTCATCTTTTTCACTCTGCCCCTCGTTTCACAATAAGCTAAGTTCCAAATCAGGGATTCAAAGAGTAAAGACTCAGCTGCCTGCCTGATGGTGGGTGGGGGAAAACGTTTTCTCATGGTTGGTTAATTTTTTTAAAAAAAATTAAATATACAAAAATAATTTTAAAGTAAAAATAAGAAACATTTTTTTTTTTTTATAAATAACGTTTTGAGTTTATTGTCTTTGTATTCTCCCTCTCCCTCCAACCCCTCAACATAACATCCCGTACCTCTTACCCTCACTCCTATCATGTTTTGTTAGATAAGGTATAAATATATAATAAATTTTTTATTTATTTATTAAATAATAAAAATTAAAAAATTTATTTAAATACGTCGTATGAAAGGTAAATGAGGCTTTTGAGTTTAGTGGAGTAAAATTATTGTATGATATATCAAAATAAAAAGATATTAAATTTTAAAAATTACTGAAATTGCTATTCATTTCGAAACAGATTTAGAAAACTAAAACACATAATTAAAGAAAAAAATCATCCTGTATTACTATTTGGGTAAAATAATTATTGGGTATAGCGCAATTTTTAAAAATTAAATAGACTAACACACTTTTTGGTTCCAATCTTCCTTGTAAAGGGGTGTGCAGCCATGTCTTTCTTCAACTTGCTTGGACCTCGATTTCATTGACTATGTTTTTCATATCAAAACTCTATGTTCATTGCTTTCCGGTCTTAAAACACTTTTTTATAGTTTAATTAATTTAAAAGGTAAATTAAATAAATTAATTTAATATTTTAAAATTTAAATTTAGATATTTATAAATTATAAAAAAATTACTATAAGTTGAAAATTTTTCTTGTTTTAATATGACCAAAAAAATACATCTTGATAAAAAATTATATTTGCTGACTTTTAAGAAAGAAAACTTCACAAATATTTTGAAACGGATGGAGTAGTGTATAGTCAGGGACGAATATATGTACGTTTTTTGAGGTCACGTGGACTCATATTTCTTTCATAAAATTAAATATTTTAAAACTAGATCTAACATTATCTGTTAACACTTAAACTATAAAAAAAACTTCACTTAGTTACAAACTTAGTTATCTATCTTGAGAAACATGCATCATTTCTCATTTAACACATTTTTTTTTATTTTTTATAATACACTCATATTTTAAAAATATTAAAATCGCATCGGTGCATATGGTGGCAGGAATAATGAATGCTAATGTCAATTCAGGGGGAAAATTCGTCTCACTGTACTACTCAGAAATTAGCTGATGATTTCTGGATGAGAAAATAAGCTTAATTGTCCACTTCATATCCCAAAACTGTAAAAAATGTATTATTACTTGGTTAAAAAGTTTGAATGCTTTTCGCAACGTATTTTTCGGTGGATCATTTTATCGTTTGATTGATTGAAATGAAAAATATGTATTTCATTTTTTTTTTAAATATAATTATGTATAAAATATATAATAAAATTAAAATATTTTATATAATGGCTCTTTTATACTTTAATATACATTTATACAAATTTATAAATTTACATAAAGTAAATATATAAAATTATATAAATGAGTAAACTGAGTAAAAAGAGGAATATAAATAATTTTCTTGGGTTATGTAAATATAATTATTTTATATAATTATTCTATTTTTATATTTTTCCTAAATTAAAATAGTAAAACTACCAAATTCTACTGTAACTAGTGCGTAAAAGTCCGTGATGTGCATGGCCCCAATATATCCTGCTTTCTTATCTCAATTTATGTCATAAATAGGATTTAAAAGTCAATTAAATTTTTTTTATATAATTTATAGATATTTTAGTTTATTAATTTATAGTATTTTTTTTATGTAATTTCAAATAATGTATTTTTTTATTTTTATTTATGTGTCATTAATAAAATTTCAAGAATCAATTAAATTTTAACTATTGTGATTTATAGAACTTTTTATGTTATTTAAAATATTATATATTACTTATTTTGTCTCAATTTATGTGACAGTAACAGGACATTGAAAGTCAATTAATTTTTTTTTATATTTATTAAATATTTGAAATTATTCAATATTATAATTTATAGTATCATATACGTAATTTTAAAATATATAATAAATTTTAAAAAATAAAATAAAAAAATAATTAAAAATAGAATGAAGCAGACAGAAACAAAACACATCGAACGCGTGCATAGTTATTTGCATTTATTAGGCAGCATAATGTAAGAGGCTTAAGCACCTCCTCATCGTGGTGCTTGTTTTCCTCAATTTTCTGG
>JBDJHY010000049.1:5830112-5848061 GCA_039654485.1 Withania somnifera | reverse complement strand
TATGACGAATTGCGGGAAAGGAAAGTCCTTCCTGATCAATTGGCACTGTTATCAGTAACCAAGGCTTGTGCTGCTTTAGGCAACTTGATGAAAGCAAAAAGGATCCGCGAAGATGTAATTCGATATGGTTATGAGTCTGATTTGCTCCTTGGAAATGCAATGATTAACATGTATGGCAAGTGTAAATATGCTCAAGGTGCGAGAGATGTTTTTGATAATTTAAGTGCTAAAGATGTAATCTCTTGGACGTCAATGACTTCGTGTTACGTTAACTGTAAACTTCCAAGAGATGCACTAATAACTTTCCGTGAAATGGGGTTAAATGGAGTGAGGCCTAATCCTGTTACATTGTCTTCTGTACTTCCTGCCTGCTCAGATTTGAAAAGTTTGAATTTGGGTAGAGAGATTCATGGTTATATTGTTAGAAATGGAATACACGATAATGTGTATGTTAGCAGTGCTCTTGTGGACATGTATGCTAGTTGTTCAAGTATCAAACAAGCAGAGTTGGTATTTAATAGTGTACGTCAGTTTGACTATGTTTTATGCAATGTCATTATGTCAGCATATTTCTCAAATGAGGAATGTGACAAAGCACTTCACATCTTTGATCAGTTGCGAAAAGGAAGAACCAAACTGAATAATGATTCCTGGAATTCTGTTATTGGAGGGTGTGTTCGAAGTGGAAGAACAGATAAGGCGCTTCAAATGCTTCATGAAATGCAGCAATCAGGGGTGAAACCAAACAAAATCACGATCACCATTGTGTTACCTACTTGTATAGATCTAGGAAGCATAAGAAGAGGTAAGGAGATTCATGGGTTTCTCCTCCAGCATTTGTTTTTGGAAGATGAGACAGTCTTCACTTCTTTGGTATTCATGTATGCTAAATGTGGTGACCTGGAACTATCCAAAAGAGTCTTCTATATGATGCCAAAAAAAGATACTATTGCTTGGAACACAATGATTATTGGAAATTCAATGCATGGGAAGGGAGAGGAGGCCTTGTTGCTTTTCCATGAAATGGTAAGTTTAGGGGTGAAACCCAACTCTGTAACCTTTACTGGCATCTTATCAGGTTGCAGCCATTCACAGCTGGTAGACCAGGGCCTTATGATCTTCTATTCAATGAGAAAGGATCATGGAGTTGAACCTGATTCAGAACATTATTCATGCATGGCTGATGCTTTAAGCCGTGCCGGTCGCCTAGAACAGGCATATAATTTCATCCAAAACATGCCCATGAAACCAAGTGCTGGTGCGTGGGGAGCATTACTTGGGGCATGTAGAGTATACAAGAATGTGGAAATGGCACGAGCTGCTGGAAAACAACTGTTGGAGATTGAGCCAGAAAACGCTGGGACCTATGTTTTATTGTCCAATATCTATGAAGATGCCAAATTACGAGAGGAGGCCTCAGAAATTAGGAAACTGATGAGAGAAAGACGAATTGTGAAAGTTCCTGGTTGTAGTTGGATTCAAGTGAAGGACAAAGTGCATACTTTTGTTGTCGGTGACAATAACAATGCTCAAACTGCAGACATTTACAGCTTTTTGACTGAAGTGGGTGAAAAGATGAGGTTAGCCGGGTATTTACCCTGTACAGACCTTGTTGGCCAGGATCTTGATGCTGAGGAGAAGGAATACAGTTTGTGCAATCACAGCGAGAGGCTTGCTGTTGCCTTCGGGATTCTTAATTTGGATGGTGCGTCATCCATTAGGGTGTTCAAAAACTTGAGAATATGTGGAGATTGCCATAATGCCATTAAGTATTTGGCCAAAATTGTTGGGGTGCAGATCATTGTGAGAGATCCTCTGAGGTTTCACCATTTTAAAGATGGGTTATGCTCCTGTAGAGATTTTTGGTGAATAACAAATGCCACCAAGTATTAAACTTGATAAGCTGTGAACATAATTAATTCTTAAAGGATATTTGGGGGATCTAAGCTGATACCATGAAGAAGGTTCCTTTTGTTTTTCTCCAAGGGAAATAGAAGTCTGCAGATGTCATCCACTGTGACCATGCTTGCGGGTGAAACTAATGATTGAGACATTTTTGCTGCCACTAGCTCGATGATATATGCTCGGCACAAAGGTTCGACGGCCTAGCACTGTAAGAAAAAATGTAACAATTCTCTTCCAACCACCTCTAGGCACCTCATTATATGTCTGAAGTTTGTCCTTTCAGAGTGGCGAGCTTTTAAGTAAGAGAAGAGAAGTGCTACTGCCAGTTTGATTGCTGGGACTAGAATACAAATTCTATATGTTTGGCAGTCGATATTGAAAACAATAAGGTGATTGTTACTCCGTTAAAACTTAACCGAAGGAAGAGTAAGCATTTATATTGGCTCCTTTGTTAATTCTCTTGATCAATTGATTTCGCTCCATCTGTATGTCCATTTCTACTTAAATTGCGAAATTTGATCTGCTTTACCACTGCATGATCTATGATGGACACTAAGTTGTTTGTTACGTATCAGATATATTAAGGATCAGCCTTGCTGTGGTTTAAAATCTCTCAACAACATAAAGCTACTTAATTGAGCTTACTTATGCTGAACGCATTCACTAATTTTGATGATTGTGGAGTCAAGGGGTGTGGATTGTCATTAATTTGCTCCTTTATTTGATGAAAGGACTTTGTACTCTATCCTGGGTATATACAAGCATTAGAAGTGCTTGTAACTGGCTATCATCACGAAATATTGCTCGGGCTTGATAATATACAGCAAGATAGTTGTTTCAATATTTGTCCAAATTAGGTCACAGAATGTTTAACCTTGTAACTTACAACAAAATTCAGACCAAGAAATGATACACGAATTCTAGAACTCTCCATCATTCAAGTTGGGCATACCAGATACCCTGGATTTTGACATCCTTGGGTACCTTTGCTCCTAGATCAGTATCTGATGGCTGGATGCTCTCAAATACTCCAATGACCTCACCTGTCTCTGGCTTGCTCTGAGTAACACTCAAGGTGATCTTTCCTGTTGAAGATGCAGCGTTCTTTACGTTCTCCTTCTCAAGCTCCTCCTCATCTCCTCTGCCTCCAGCAGGCAATGCAACAGCATTGTCATAGCCAGTAGATCCACCCCGTCCCTTTGGGTCAAGGAAGGATGAACCTCTGTACGATGGCACAAGGAACTCACCACTAAAGCTTTCTGGTTTACCACTTGCCACTAGCTGTTTTATAGTGAAGAGGAAGGGCACACGCTCACCACCAGGAAGCTGAACTGTAACAGCAGCATAATCAATTCCATCTTTCTCCTCGAACCTAACAGCGCCATCAGAAGACACCTCGAATGGTCCCTCAATCTCATCAAGTGTGTAGGTTAAGCGTGTCATGAGCTTGGTTTTTTGGAAGTCTGGGGCTACGTTCTTGCTCACACCCTCTGCCTTGACTGTGAATGATGTGGGCTCTAAGCAAAATTTCTTGGCAGTGTATTTGCCTGGTTTGAAGGCAAAGCTGTCAACACCTCCTTCAATGGTAGGGCACTGGTTAGCAGTTCCAGTTCCCTTTACTTCCATGTATGTCTTGCTTTGAATTTCGTCGTATGTTAGACGTTTTGGAACTCCTTCTGCATTTGCTCCCTATGCAGCCAAGTTTACAAACTTTAGGAATTTTTGCATGAGAAACAAGAACAATAACAATTATGCCTCAGTTATGGATAATTTTCTCCATATAAGCTCAACTCATGTCATCATCATACCCAAATAAAATAAAAGTGAAACTTAAATTAGACATTTATAAATAATGAGACAGAGTTGCGAACCACTTAATCCTTATAGAAACATGGATACTTGACATGAAATAAAGATGAAAACATGAATGTCCAGAAATGAGCTAAGAAATTTAGACAAGAGATTGGATGATTAGATGTGGACTGATCATAATTTGGGAGGTAGCAATGAGAGGGAATAAAATGTGTGGCAATGTAAAGAAGCCTCTAAAGTATTTGTACATACTCTCAAAGACATCAATGGCCCTCTACTCCTGATATAGATATTTGGTAGTACGGTCAAAGAAGGTGAATGACAGTGAATATAAGGCCTACAAGTTGGAAAAGCGTTTTCCCTGCTTTTAGAATTATCGGTATGTCATACTGGTTAATTAGCATTCATCTCTGATCCAGTTGTCTTGTTCTTGTCATCTTGAATTTGGGTGATTGGATTTACACCAAAGGAAACCACAAACATCACACAATAGAGGGATACGACAGTTTATTATTTTCAAATTAATGAAAGAAATTCCTCTTTCATCCCATCGTATTCACAGTACTGATCCATTCATAGTTTAGGTCTGACTTTCTTGCTGTATTGCCTGCTCATTATTTAAACGAGTCAGCACATACGTCCAAGTACATGTTCCTTAACGCTGAGACACCCTTAAAGAGTGGGAGATCTCATGACATTTTTCATTGTCTGTCTTGTCTTTCTAATGGTAAAGTAAGTTGTTTAATAGCTGGCATGGTGAATCGTATACATAATATAATGGGCTGGTTTAGAAAGGTCCGAGTTGAATGATGATGAAAAACTGCAAATTTGTATTTTTTCCTTGTGACTAGAGCCTACATGCAATACCTGAAATTGTACTGTCTGAATTTATGACTGTATTGTGCAGGTAACAGCTGTAGATATATGAGAAATATAGACATGACGCAGGCAAGAATTGGATAAGAAAAGCAACTTACCGAGACGACGAGCGCAGAAGTGGCAAGAGCAAAACCAGCAATCTTGGCAGCATCAGTGCATTTCTGAGCCAATTCCTTGATTTCAGTTTGCAAAGAGCAAGTGAGCTTCGCTGCAGCTGGCTCAACACCAAATGCTTTGCTGATACTTTGAGTAGACCTCAACTGCAGGTTGTTTCTAGCACCAATCTTTGTTGGTTGCATAAGAGTAGCAGCTGCTTGTAGAGAGGCAGCCATAATTTTGCCTTTTTTCTTGAATAAAATGTTTTGTGCTCCTCTCTGTTTCTGCTTTGTTAGAAAGTGGATGAGTGGCAGTAAGAAGTGTTTTGTATGGAGAGGGTGGACAAATTATTTTGGTGGCTTTGCTATGTGTAAGATAAGAGATAGGATAAGGGTTGTTCATTGGTTGGTCTGAGCTAATGCCTCTTATTTGGTGACTTGCAACGTGGCAAAGTTTATGTTAAGGATAAAGATATTCATTTTTGTAATTTTGTCAGGGAATTGGTGGACTACCGCGTTTTGCATTATTTGAAGGTAAAATCCTGTGACCAATCACATAAATGATTGTGTTTAATTATTTGTTGAGGTAATATAAATTGTTTTATCATGATTAACTAATAATGTATGTGAATGACACATGTTGTTCAACAGTTTTGCGTAAACGCCAATTGGGGTAAACAATTCCAAAAAAAAAAAAAAAAAAAAAAAAAAGGAAGATTAAAATCTAGCTATATGAACATAATATCCTGAAGAGCTGAAAGAAAATAATAAGCACAATAAAAAGAATTGTATAATCAGAGTTAGAGATAGTATTTGCTGAGAATAAGATGGAAAACACTATATCCACCCCAGTTAACGGCCATATATAGGCTTATAGATTTGATATATCGATAATCTCATTAAATCACTAACAGGTTCCATTAAGCAAACTCTACTAAACTTTAGAAAAAAATTACTATCTGCAAATCTATAAATTAAGAAAAAAATATCACGAACCAAAAAGATAACAAAAACAACTTAAAGCTGAAAAAATAGCTATATTGGACATTTAGTCTAATAAAAACAGAAGTATGTACGACTTTAATACATACTTTAGCATCAGCTCCCAGTCTTAACTATGCCTAACTACTGACAAATTGCTGACTGATTGGCCCCTTAAAAGCATTGTTATTACGGTCCGACCGGTTCGACCGCGAACCGGTAACGAGACCGGTCCGGTCCTTTGCCAAAAACACTAAGACAAAATTCGGTCAAACTTGGTCAAGAACCCGGTTCAACCGGAAAAAACCAGGTTCTTGAAAAACTGGATTTTTTATTTTTTGTTAAAAAAAAAAAAATCAACCCTCAATCCTAATTCCTCATTTCAATTTCAACCTAGTTTTTTTATTTTTCCCTCTTTCGACTAGCCGTTGACTCCGTCGTCGTTGTGCTGGCCAAGTGTCGCCGCCGCGTACCACTGCCCCAGCCTCGCCGCTGTCGTCGCGCCACTACTGGTTTCGTCAAGTCGTTGCGCCACTGCCTTGCGCAGCTGCGCCCTCGCGCCTCAGCCCTCAGGTAAGATTTATATTTGATGTTTGTTTAGTAGTTCACTATTTAGTACCGCCCTCTGATTCTAGGTACCCACATTTCATCCATCTACATGACCATAATTGTTTCGCCATTACTTATACATCTTTGCTTATCTTTGTCTCTTGAAGAAAATAGACTGAAATGAAGAAGTGGAAGGAAGTAGATGTAGAGGGAGAAATCTAACTCATAAATGAAAGTTAACTTGATTACCTGGAATGTAAGGGGGTTAAACAACCAAAGTAACAGATTATTAGTCAAGAATCTATTGCAAAAGTAGAAGACTGATGTCTATTTTCTTCAAGATGTATAAGCAAGAGACAAAAGTGGAAGATTGCATTATCTTGCCCTTTCTTGTCTATCAGTGCTTTCCTCTCATCAATTTTCGTCAACAAAACTAGAGTGTCTTTTTCAAAGCCCTCAAAAGCCACCCCATATATATTGCTCAGTTCTAGGATATGTAAAAATTCACCCAAATTGATGCTTCTGTCTCATTATCTTCTATGGAGTTTGAGGGTTGAATGTTGACTGGTTCTGCTTCATGAATCTCTTGTAACTACTTTGTTCTGGTGGTTGTGAATTGCAGATTGTTATGATTTCTGACTCCTCCCCATTTTAGGGTTGAATGTTGACTGGTTCTGCTTCATGAATCTCTTGTAACTACTTTGTTCTGGTGGTTGTGAATTGTAGATTGTTATGATTTCTGACTCCTCCCCATTTTTGTTGCATTTTGTTTCCTGTGGTTGCAACTCTGAAATCTCTCTGCAAGAGAGAGTTGTCTCTCTTCCAGCACTTTGCACCTTCATGTTCTTCTCCTTCTCAATGTTTGCTTCCCAACCTTCGAGGGTTTCCACGAACTTAGTTGCAAGGATTTTTAATTCGGTAAGCTCTTTATCCACCAAGTGGCTCTCATGTGAGACTTCATTTAAATTCTTGGGCTTATCTGAACTCTCAGTTGACTTTTTAGGCTTAAAAGGTTTTGGGACTGCATTGGAATTTGGCAGAGACTGGCCCAATTTGGGATTTGAATTTGAAGCCAAAGTGGGACCAGCCCTTTTATCAGCTATTGCTCCCTCACATGGACACGATCCGTCATCCCACTTTCCTTTTATCCGCAAGGTAAGTCTTCAATGTCCGCTGGAAAATAGCCTTTTGTCTTTCTTCTTCAACAGCGAACCTTGCTGGAATCTCTATCCACAATTGCATAGAGTAGGTAATTCCAGCATTCAAGATGGTCACCTCCTTTGGGATCCTCGACCCGTCACCTTCAACTCTGATTCTAGCCCATTTCAGGTGGTTTCTTAGCTGTGTATCTTCCTATGTTTCGATCCATCCTCCACAAAGATCTCCGATGGCCTTGAAGGTCGTCTGGGACCAAAGAGATGTAGTGGGAGACCTACAATCCTGGTCCAGGTCGAGCTAGGCCCATTCTCTCTGTTTTTGGCCACTATTGTCGGAGACCACCAATCCAGTAGAATTTTTGCTTTGTTCCGAACCCAGTCACCTGCAATCACCTGTTCCTCCGTGCTTTTTTTTCGCACACTCAAACAAGAAATTTCCATCCCCCATCTCATAAATATTCAAACCATGGCTTTGATTCCACTGTTTACTTGCCCGGCTCCTCACCTCCGACAGATTTGGCTTCTTCATGCTCTTTTCTTTGAAGTTTCCAACTAGACTTCTCTGCAGAAATTCATTTTGGGTGTTTGAAATATCATCAATGCAGATGGTTCCCTCCTTCATTAATGTTGCTTGTGCATTAACTCCATTCCCCTTTTCTATTTTCCCATTTAATGCTCGTCAAAGCCTCTGCATATGGAATATTACTATCCATCAGTCTATGATTTATTCTATTTTCTTCCACTCTATGGCTAAAGAGGGACCTCCCTATTTTGTCTGCTTTGTTGTGCCAACCTGAGTTAAAAGTCAGTTCAGGGATGATGATAACAGACCTTCTTCTGCCCCTTACATCTATCAAACTAATATATCTGCCAAATCTGTTGAAATTCCTAGCACAGTAGATTTCTAAAAGGGGTTCCATTTTCTTCCATCTCCTGACCACATTTCCTTTCGTCCTTGAAGCTTCTCGTAGGACCTGAGTGATCCAGATCACTGATTTTTTGCTGAAAGTGGTTCTCGTGATGGTGCTTTTGCTCCTCTTCTTCCATTCGTACCATTCGCCTGTCATGCTTTGATTTTCTCAATTTCAAAAGACTTGTATCCTATTGCAAAGTAAATACGATCCTCCATAGGCATGAAGAAAAGTTTAAAGAAAGAGAAAGGTGCGAGGAGAGGTGTGGTGGTGATTTCCAGTGATCAGAGGGGCCGCCAGAAGGGGTAGCTTGGGTGGGTTAAGGACCTTACTCGGGAAATTTTAAGATCTGGTTGGGGGTGGTCACACGTGTGGCGCCTGATGTGCGTGGTGTCGGTGACCAGAGTTCTGGTGGCCCGTGTTGTACTTTCTGGTGGTGGGTTTTTTGGGGTTTGATTGCAGGTAATTGTTAGGGTTTATGGTGAAAATTGGGAGTAAACGAAGGGAAAAGTTGGATTCCAGTGATCTGAAGGACCACCGGTGGTTTTTTGGGTTTGAAAAGATTCTTAATTCACTTTGGGATTAGTGTCTGAGAGAGAAACTATAGTCTCTTTCTTACTAGGATATTGATCTTAGAATATAGTTCTGTACTCTTTTATAAATTATGTGAATCTTGATAAAATAAAGCCCATGAGAGTTTATTTCTGATGGCAGAGGCAATCTTCAATCTGAATTAATAGAACTCTAGAAAATTAAACAAAATTAGTAAATAATTCAAAATAAACAATAACACTTGAGGGAGATTATTCCATGTAAACAAAATTAACCATAAATATTGACCATTTATGATTAATATTCGAATTAAATCTTTTATGTTATTCCAGTGTTATGTTTCTCTTGTGATCATTAAACTTGCATCTTGTTATATTGCTAATTACTTCTTTGTTGCAGTACCATCGCCTTAGACTCTTTTCCATCTGAGGTCATAACATATGACCAATGGATACGACTAAAACCTGAATCAAATATGCTCTCTGGTTGGATTAAAGGTGCATTTCATGGTGGGAAGAAGGAAATGCAAGAATCAATATATGAGAAGCTTAATCTTGTACTCAGCACAGCTCCAATGTGGGATAGGTGTGTTGCATTACATTCATCTTTGTCGTTTTATGACACTAAATTTTTTCCTGAATTAAATGGAAACAGTCGGTATGTCCGTTATGATCAAGAATGTTGGCCCTCGTGCTACGGCGTCAAAATTCATCTAGTTAAAGTTAGGGACCTACAAGAAAGTGTTTTGGTACTTTTCTAATTTATTTGCAGTGCAAGATCTTGAATGAACACGGAAGAAATGGCATCAAGCAAGAGAATGTTGGCTAATAGAGCCCACCATTCCCGAGAGAAGTGTTTGCTTGAAGAGAGTGTGTGTTTCTTCTTCTTTTTTGAGACGGGGGTTGGGGTGGGTCTGGGGGAGCGAGAGAGGAAGAGAGTATCAAGGAGATCAAAGCTATTTCTGGAAAAGCAATAATACAGATGTTCATGAGTTAATAGACATTCCTTGTCTTGTCATGGAAGAAATTTGCACATAGACTTGCAGAGTTGCAGTTTATACTGAAGTTTTTACCAACTCTTAAATTTTACTCAAACTACTCTGATACATGCAGGTTAGAGCTCAAAGGTAACAAATTTGTACTTGGAGAGTTTTTGGAGTTCAAAGGGGACAATGAAGATCTTCGGGCATTGGGAAATATCAAGAGATCAAAAGTTAGTAGCATGACGATCCAGAAAACAAGCATGTTTGGTGTAGGTAAGGAGAATAATTACTATGGTAGTTGGCACATACATTTACCGTATTGTACTTGAAGATAACATTGTGATAATTTCATGAAGTTGTGGCTATATATGTCTATCGGATAGTGCGTTCATATTTTCCTTGAATCTAAGAGGTCTTTGTTGCTTTGGGAATTGCAGCTCCTTCCAAGCTCCAAGTACTCTACTGTCCTCGAGAATATCGTGGTGAAGGTGCTTCAACTTCTGACTGGAAAGAAGTCACTGTCCGTTCCAGGACTGAGGTCAAAATTCAACCAAAAGGTTCAACAAAAGTACGCAAATACAAGTTATCCTCGGTTATTTCCTTGTCACTAAGTGCCTGACATGTCCGCGTGAAGCCTCATATGGGGGCATTGATCATTGAGATGAGTGATTTAACAAATATGTTTTAACTAGGCCGAAACTCGTTTTTCCTTCAGAAGTTCTAAGATGGCAATGTACCTATGTCAGGTCAAATGTATACCCCATCTGGTGTAGCAATTTTCCGTCAAATGTAATGGAGAAAGGGTTCCCTTAGCTCTTTCCTACGATATGTGAGTAGAAAACATAAGAGCATGGTATATAGAACAAAAATTTCTTGTATGATAGAGCAAATTAAAAATGTTTTAAAGGGCTGGTTTGGTTGCGAGCAAATTATTCAGGATTATAATACGATACTGGTTTGAAATATTTCGGATAAACTCTTATCTAGTTACTACAACTTCTTTTGTTAAATTGAAAGAGTAAGATGCCTCTGAACATGTCAAAGCTACTGGTGTATCGAGTAAAAGGGCGGCTCCTATTCCTATTGCTAATCTGTACTACAGCCTACCTTTAATCCTTATACTTCCAAAAAGACACAAGAAACTGAGCGTCTATCAGGAAAGAGACAAACGTGTATGAGGGATGTTTGTTTGGGCTGTGTTCTGTTAAGATGGTTCGCGATGGGCAATAAATCTTTCGGACTAAACCAGATTGGCTGTTCCAAATGATCAAGTAATGTTACTAGCAAGTGTGACCAGATTATAGAAAAGTTGACATTTGGGAGAAAATATCGATTCAGAATTGATTTCATTCTGTGCAAGTGGAAAGATACTACTAGCTAAGTAGCTATTGTTACATATGTCAAGGCTTTGGCTCTATGCAAAATGCTTCTGTTTGGTCATTTAACATTTCTGCTATGCTTGCTGTTTATGCAACTTTCTTGTGTAAGTGACATTTTTGACAGATTTCTTCAGGCAAAAGAAAAAAAGAATTTGTAATAAACTTATGATGAGGTGTTTAATCTCCAAAATCTAACTTTTGATGCAAGTCTTCTCTTGTCTGTTTGGGGCAAAACAATATTAATTTTCTTCAACTAGTTTTATAGGAGCCAAATCAATTGACTTGGACTTCCAATTGAGAATCAAATCCCACCATCAGCTTGTTTAGTTTCTTGTTGCTAATCCTTTGCTCATATACAATGTCATCCTCCAAACTGCACTTCACACATAAATGGTAAGTCCAAGGTAGAGCGAGATCGAGGGTGGTTACTATTAATGATGAAGGAAATAAAATTTACCATTGTGTTTTTGATGAAGCTGAAGAAGGCAGAAGCATATTGGCTAGTATTGTTGCACTTTTACTAGAGTTTATGACTTTGTTGAAGCATAAGTATCGTCCGTAAGAGGAAACATCCTCAAACACACACAAGTGGGCATCTACCAAGAACTTGAGGTCCACTGCAACAAACACACCATCTTCATACATTTCAGCTGCTCCCTTCAAGTAAGGTTCTCTGGTATTGAGGTCTGGATGAATTAATAACCCCCCATTTATTGACACCATGCTCACTCCTCTGTCCATTGCCAATGCCCATGCTGCTTTCTCTGCTTGTGTTTTTGATAGCCCATGCCATAACTGCCACAGCAGTTCATGTTAGACTTTGAGAGTATCTGGTAAAGCAGTACTTTTTAGTCTATCTATGCGTTCAGTAAACATCAAAAGTGCCTACAGGTCTAGTGTGTAAATCAAAATCACTCAAAGTCATTAGTTGGTCGATCTCAATTTATTACTTCTCTCAACTTATAAAACATCATTGTTTGGCAAGCTTTTAACTATGTTATCCCTTCTTAAAACAAAACCTTCTCTTTCCATTCCATTTACACCATCCGTCCTTTTTCAATTATCCGTTTCAGCGCTTCTATTTAAATACATAGTTTCTTATAATAAACTAGTGGTTTGTTTATATGGATTTGGGCAATCCTCCGCATGAGCTAGCTTTTGGGGTTGAGTTAGATCCAAGTGCTATATCTTTACATAGTATCAGTGCAAAGTCCATTCTCGTTTGGGCCCACGGTTCATGCTTCAGTCGGACCCTGGGCATGAATAGGGTGTTAGAGTGGGTGAAAGTTCTACATTGGTTGGGAACAACCGGTGGTTTGTTTATATGGACCTGACAATCCTCTCTCATGAGCTAGCTTTTGGGGTTGAGTTAGGCTCAGACGCCATATCTTTAGACTTATTTATAAAGTCGCTTTAAATTACCGAAGCTTATAAAAGCTAGGCTCTTTCACAACTTGTTTCTTGTTGTTGCCAAATTGTGGAGGATTGAGTAGGTAAATTACCTTGTATCTTTTGCAAAAGTTGATGTCGGTCCAGTCTCTTTCATCGACATAGGAATGAGAATGGGAAACAAAAGGAGAGTCATGTTGGTCCCTCTTCCTTGTGCCCCATAACACAGCTGTTGCAGATGATGTGAAAACTACCTTGTTTAAGGTATCTGTCTGTGCACAGGCTTCCATCACATTGTGAGCTGCTCTGACTTCCATTTCCCCCATCGATTCCTGTCACATAACCCAATGATCTAGTTAATTGGATGAGCTCTTAATGTAGAGAACTTCATTTTGAATGTTCCAAAAATCACAAGGTTGGACAGGGGATGGAGTAAAATTTAGCAAGGAAAATAAGTCACTGCCTATGAGGGCAGGCTCATCCTTCACAAACACGTGAGCAGAGCTCTGGCTCCTCCTATTACGAGTTCATATTCTATTTTAATTTGTTCCGATTACAATGATGGTAATCGAGTAGTTTGTGGAATAACTCACATCGTAGGTAGGATAGTCAGAGGGGGTCTCAAATGAGTAAAACAGACCACAACAGCCTTTGAGAGCATCAATTATGCTATGATAATCCAAGGGGTCAGCATGGAAGCATATCAATTTCTTGCTTTTGCTGTCATCCACATCGCCACAACCATATTTCCCCTTAAAACATTGCATTTCATCTGTACCATCAGAATTCCAGATTGTCTTAACAGGTATAAGAAAAGAAAAATGATTAGAGAATTGTTACAGTTAGTAATATCATCAATAATACAAAATTTGACAAGGAAAATAGTTTGGTCTCCAGCCTCAGCTAGTTTCTCTCTCCAATAACACAGATCATCCCATTAAAAAAATAAAAAAATTGGAAAGGGCTACACCCTTTTTGTGTGGCGTCCTACTCTACTTTTTAACTTATAGTTTTCTCAAAATTTAAAAGTGTATTGGTTGGTACTGTGGTAGACCTTAAGCTTTGAAATACAGGCCTAATTAAGATCAAGTACGAGCAAAAACACAGTTGTTTCAAATCCACTAAGAAAACGACTGATTCAACAGTCATGGGTTATGTTGTTCGACTCTTCAAACATATCGATGGATATCGGATCCTTCAAAAAGTATTTCTTTTTTTTTAGGATTAAATATAGGTGCGGCAATAATTTTGAAAAGCTCCACCAACGTACGTCTATGAGATTGTTCTATAGGGGGTTTTAATGGATGAGTCCCATTTTCCAATTTCCCTTGTACACTTAAAAAAAGGTAGCCTAGTGGACTGAACTCCGGAAAAAACCCCGGCAATCTTGTTCTACATTTCTATGAGAGACTATTTTTACAACTTGAACTCTGGCCTGACCTTCTGGTCGCGTGACAACTTTATCAATTACACCAAAAGAAGGGCAACCAGTGTACAAAAGCTCCCGCAATATTCAAGGCCCCCGCTACAAGGCTATATTGTACGCAAACTTAAATTTACATATCTAGAAGACACTAGTTCTAAAGCTTGAACCCATAACCTCATGACACATGGAGTCAAGTTTACAAGTTGACTCAAGCTCCCCTTCTTATCAGTTACGCTAATAAAGTAGAATATGAGGTAATTCTTCACACTAAATTTGATATAACAGCACATAAAGTTAAAGAGTTTACTATATCTATAACACTATAAAGCTTATAAAAACAATACCGCTAGTATAAAAATTGTGTTAGTGTATACAAGTTTAAAACTACAACTTAAACACAAAACGAACCATGGTTTTGAAAAGCAGCGTGTACAGTGTAACGTTCGAGCAAGAGACGCTGGACGAGTGCGGATCCAAGGTGACCAGCAGCATCCATTACACAAACTCTCTTTGAATCCTGCTCATCATACAACTCTGCTGCAATAGTCATGCCTAAGAATAAGAATTTTAGCAACCCCTTTGTCTTTAAAAAAAACAAAAAGAATGTGAGGATTAGTTCAGTTGGACAAAACTATGCAAGTAGGAAAAGAAAAGGTGATTGTATTTAAAGAAGAAAAGGAGGAAGGAGAACATTTAAAGAGTGTGTGGTTAAGTATATGGTTGGAAAACAAATACAACTAGTTAGATGCAGCCTATACAAAAATCACTTACAGAAATAAATAAATTAAAAAGAAATGGAGGGTTGTTTTTTGATAGAGTATATCACTAGGAGAGTTCCAATCTTATACCTTATGGCTTATATAGTAAGGAAGTTATTAAGTCAAAATTTAAGCTTCAATTGTATAAATAGGTAAGCGTTGACTAAATAATTATTTGAAATAACAGAAGTTTTAAAAAACTACAGTAAATAGCAACAATTTAGATGGGTACCTAAGGGATTTTGCGGTATTAATACCCACCTAATTTTTTTAATGAACTTTTATTCATGTGTATCTGAGCGTTTTTACTTATGTATCTTCTTCTACACTTTAATATGATTAGATAGATAGTGCAACATATATATATATATATATATTTATGTACAAGTACACTGAATATAATATATATGTGAAAGAAAAAGAAAAATGGCAAGAATTAAAATATGACATATTTAAAATAAATTGACATGATATGGTCAACCATCCAAACAGAAGGTAAAGGATTGGCTTTTATATAAATTTTAATTTATTGATTTTTTTTTTTGAATGTTGGAGTAAAAATAGAAGTACAAAAGCATCCTTTTCAAATTTATGTAGATACTACAGAAGCACTTAAATATTTGGGTCTACAGCATTAAATTGTTTCCCATTTGGATGGGCAAACTGTCAATGAGGAAGACACTCTGTCCTTTAACTACTATTTTTGTGGACTTGAAGTCTTTACTGTTCACACTCAAAGCTATAAATGTGAAATAAGTCAAAATTAGTTGAGCGTTACTGTCCACACTATTTAATTTATTACGTGGCCTGCCATTTCCTTACATTACAGTCTCTTTTAAATATGTCAAAATTGTGGAGCACTAAATTTTCTAATTAAATTATTATTTTATTTATCAATCAAAATTAGTTTTCACACTTGAGATTGGTATAGTCATTTCATTAAGAAAAAATAATTAAGACAGAATTTAAAACATAACTTTCATTTTTATTCCTCTTGGTTATTTCAAAATTAGCCTTGAAAATAAAGATGATCAAATATAAAGGAATGACAAAAATGAAAAATATTTCCAACATTTTCATTAAACTTCGAACAATTAACTTATCTTGAACAAAAAAAAAAAATCCTCAATGATCCACTTAATATGGGAGGGAAAGAGTATTAGGTTTTGAAACATAGTTTGGGAATAAAAAATTAATGTTAAGAGTTAAAAATAAAGAAAAATTTCTGTCTTGATATTTCAAAAGTGAAAACTAAAAAAAAAATAACTAATTCTGAACGAAAGGAGTATTTATAAAACTAAATATGGACGGAGGAACTACTATTACCACATTAATTTGGGACCAATTTTAAGAGTCTGAGAACATACTCCCTCTAAGTTTGCTCATCCATATTTGATTTGAGATATACCTAATTATCGGTATAAGTCCCTAAATATACTGACGGTATTATTTGATCAATATAAAAAATTTATCTTGTTACTGAGATAAATTTTTGTATTTTGACTCCTATACAAAAGAAAATTCGTGATAAAATATATTTGATTTTTCCTCTTTTGTTTAATTTATATCCGGATAGAGAATGAACACGACTCTCCAAAAGCAAGAAATGTGAGAAGAATATGCCTCACGCATAGAGACTTTCCAACATTTTTCAATTGGAAAACGTTAAAGGACACAAACAAAAAAGACTACAAGTTACAACAGACTTCGACTAAAAACAAAGAAATAATTTAATTTATTAAGTTTTCATTAATTAAAAAAGAATTAAATTATAAGAATCTATTATACTATATACAATCTTTTATAATTTTTTGTAAGAAATTATTTACACAACTTAAAGGCATGATATCTAAATTATAATAGACTTTATCTATTGTCCATTAATGATGTATAATGACAATAATCTACTCTCTACAAAAAGGTAAGGTGGCCTATTTGCCTAATCACATCCATATAATTTTATGGTTACATTAAGACTCCTAATTCAACAATAGAAAAAAAATAATTATATATATATGTATTGCTCTATTATTGAATTGACTCCTAGAAGTGGGTGGGAGGCAATTTGATAAAATAATATAAGAATTTAAACATATATAATGTACTACAACAAATAAAATGCATTAATAGTATAAAATCAATTACGTGAAAGTTAAATCCCTTTTATTGTCTTTATTTTTGTTAAGAGAGGAAGGTTTTGGGACGAGATATTTACATGGATAATCGATTTTAGGTCATAATTACAATTATAAGGACACACTCAGTTGAAAATATGCCTAATTTTGGAGTGAAAAAAAGATTGATGTTGTTTCTCAAATTCTAAAATTTAACTTCAAAGTTATTTTCCGAATATTTTCAAAATTAAACTCCCAAAAAAAAAAAAAAAAAGAAGTGATTCATGACCTAACTTCCACTAATACAAGCATGATAAGATCCACATTTAGTGGACAGCCATCTACAATTTCTATTTTGATTCAATGTATAGAAAGAAAACCAAATGAGACATTTAAATTTATTTCACGTATAAATTATCACATGGTTGTTTGACTTGACTATTGAGTATTGAGGAACTTAAAAATTATCATCCCTTCGAATTCACAATCAGTACAAAAAATGTTGAAAGATATCGTACCAAAATAGATAATTTTCGTTAAATCGAAAAATTAAATAAAGGCAAAAAAACATCTGATGTGATCTAAGTTTTAATTACATCATATAATTAAAATTAATATAGGAAATCTTTTTTTTATTTACCGTGTATTCTTACAAAGCAGTATGCTCTAGTAAGTCGCTTCTTATAATGAAAACTCATATTAAAATGGAAATAACAATAAATATGAGTTCCTTGAGGCAAAATTTAAGAATTACTGATAGCTGGAGAGGAAAAACAGATGATGGATATTCCTCCTACAACCCGTTTCCGTCAACCCTTCATTTGTTTTTATGCTTTTTTGAAGAATTCTTTTCTTTCAATTCTTTATGGTGCTGCTCTTCCTCCGTTGAGACAATCTCACGTTCAGTACCAACTTCCCCTCATTGCCTTCTGGCTCAATGACCGACATTCTAGTTAAAGATTCAAATATATCTACTCTAGTGAAATGCCTCTGAGCATAAGGAACAAGACCTTCAAGACATTTTGCAATGTCCTTTTATCTATATAATGAGATGGAAAAA
>JBDJHY010000049.1:5812413-5822635 GCA_039654485.1 Withania somnifera | reverse complement strand
TGGGAGGTGAGGGTATAAAAGTCCCTTGTTGCCCATAAACCGATAAATTGTTTAAGTTTCCGCATATCTTTTGTTTTATTTCTTTCTCCCTCAATCTTATACTGTGATTCGTAACCCGAATCGCATCAGATATGGTTATGGCATATCTTTATGGCTCATTTGATAATGAAATTTATATGAAAAATCCATAAGGATTCAAATTTCGTAAAGCATGTCATTCAAAGTATCGAGGAATGTACTCAATCATATTACAAATGTTATTATATGATTTAAAATAATCAGGGCGTATGTGGTATAACTAACTCAGTGAGTACTTGATAAATGAAGGTTATATAAATGGTGTCACTTGTACTTGTATTTTTACTAAAAAAACAACAACATCAGAGTTTGTTAAACTACTATTTTACATTGATAACATAAATCTCATTGGAACTCCAGAAGAGGCCCAAAAGGCAATTGAATATCTATAGAAAGAGTTTGAGATGCAAGATATCAAAAAAACGAAACTTTATCTTGGTCTGCAAATTAAACATTTAGCAAATGGTATCTTTATCAAACAATCTTCCTATAGTGAGAAAATTGTAAAACAATTTTTTCAGGACAAAACACATTTATTAAGTACTCCAATGATTATTCGATCACTTAAAGTGAATAAAGATCTATTCTGACCTCAAGAAGAAAATGAGGAACTCCTTGAGCCTGAAGTACCATATCTAAGGGCAATTGGTGCACGTATGTACCTTGCTAATGTAATGTGGCCTGATATAGCATTTTTCTGTTAATTTGCTAGCAATGTATAGTTCTTTCCTTATGTGGAGACACTGGACGGAGTCAAGAATATATTACGATATTTAAAGGGAATGATTGATATGGGTCTATTTTATACTAATGAATATTGTACAAAACTTGTTTGTCATGCAGATGGAGGTTATTTATCAGACCCACATAAAGCTAAATCTCATACAAGTTATGTGTTCGCACTTGGAGGAACTACTGTACATGGAGATCTACAAAGAGTCCGTTGTTGTTACTTTTTCAAATCATGTTGAGATAATTACTATTCATGAAGCAAGTAAAGAATATATGTGGTTGAGGTCGATCATACATTTCATCACGGAAAGAGGCGGCCTAAAGGATGAGTCAAGGTACCACGGTCATGTATGAAGATAATATTGCATGCATAGCCCTATTGAAAGAAGACTTAATCAAAGGAGACAGAATGGAACATATTTCACCAAAGTTATTTTTCACGCATTTTCTCCAGAGGAATGCTGATATTAATTTGCAGCAAATTCGTTCCAGTGATAATCCAGCAGATTTATTCACTAAGTCTTTACCAACTTCAACTTTTGAGAAGATGACATTTAAGATAGGAATGCGAAGATTTAAATAATGGTCTTCATCAGGGGGAGTAAGAATACGTGTTGTACTCTTTTTTCCTTAACTAAGATTTTTATTTCACTAAATTTTTTCTGATAAAATTTTTAACGAAGCAACAAGTAATGTGTATAATGAATTTATTTATAGTTTTTTCTTTTACATAGACATTCAAGATGGAATATTATGAAAAAAATGAATGTCCATGTGTTATATTACTTTTGAGTAAAATTTGTTACTATGCAAAAGGTATAGCTAATGTGTCACAGTGGCTCCTTTCCGGTCTTTCATTTTACCTTATTCATTACAAAATAAAATATATAAAAAGGAAAGACAAAAGAAAAAAATTATAAGGTGAAGACTACTACTTTGCTCATTATTAGCTTACTTTTCTATTTTAGTTCACTTTCCCTTTTTACCCTTACCGACCATCTTAAGCTTTGACATTTTGGGTTTTTATTATGCAACAGAATTTAAATTTTGAGTCAGTGATGGAAGTTGAGGTAGAGAAATGTGCTGCTTAGCCCACTTGTAAGAAACGAGGTAGCAAGTTACGTTAACTTCGGTCAAAGTGGAAGAATTTAAGTGGCACTTGGAAGGTGCTGCACCTGTCCAATAATTGCGTATTAAACAGCCATCTCTATCTAATTCTGATCTGGACTAAACTTAAACAAAAATATATAGTGCTCACTCCACAGGCTGGATTGTACACATTAATTCGGTAATTCTCTTTATCCTCAAATTTCTGTGGGGTTTGCATCAGAGTTCGCTATTTCTTCGATAATTTTTCAGATCCAGCAGGTGAAAGAAAAATGGTGAGGACGGATTATTTGGCTATGAAAACCGATGAAGACACTAACAAATTGATTAATGAAGATCTCAATGAGCTCAAATTAACTGCTAAGAAACTACTTGATCATGCCACCAAGCTTGGTGGTCTTGGATTTGGTACATCTTTACTCAAATGGCTTGCTTCATTTGCTGCCATGTAATTTTATCTAAACTCCCTTTTCCTTCTCTTTTCTTCTTTGCTTTTAACATTAAAAGTACTGTTGGCTTTTAATAATCCCAGATTCATAAAAAGTGAAAAACTTGTTGGAAAGAAATATATCTAGTTCTTTTTATGTCTATTTGAGTTTTCAGTTTCAAAAAGTGATAACAAAGGATAATCGTATGTCTTTATCAAATGATGATCTCTTTTTTATTCCTTCCTGTAGAATACAACAAAGATTCTTTTATCGATTTGGTTACTTGTCGAATAAGGTTTTGACTTTTTAAGCTTTCTAAGATAATAGTAAGAGCATGTGATGTTTGAGATAGAGGCACCTCACAGGTTCGAATCCCTCAGACAAGAGCTTGATATTTACGCGGAGAGGGACAAGTGCACAGATTCGGTTTTCTGGACCCCCTTTAAAAGGGTATCCATGGGTATAAAGTTTAGCCTCCTCAAAATCAACTTCGGACTTGTGAGACTGAAATTGAGAGTTGCCTGTTTGAAGTTTGATAGCTTTTAGTCTGAAAGGTCGAAATTTGGGTACCGCAATGGCTAACTTCATAATCCAAAATTGGATGGGATAATGCCTGCAAATAACAGTATGTTTAACCCCTTTGGTTTTGCTAATTGGGAATGGAATTAGCGGTGATTTGGATCATCTTAGGTGTCCATTTTCAGTTTGTGAACTGTGTTGCTCGACCCTCCTAAATTTCTGCTGCACCCATGTCACTTTTGGAGGATCGACAAGCCCACTTCGGCATTTTTTAAGAGTCCGAGCAACATAGTTTGTGAGTCATTAACTTGAAATATTTTCATCTCTCATCCAATATTGCTGTTGAACTCAGAAGTTCTCAGAGCTAAACTTAGTTGGTGGGAATTTGCAAGTGAGTTGGATGACAATAAATCTGATACTGGGGACTATTGAAGGTTGGGGTCGTCCTTATCCTTTAGAAATTTGATGTTCTTGTTGAACCTTGCACCACTTAACACTGGAATTTCTTGGTTATCAAAGAAATACGAATTTTTGTTAAGAGAATGAAACGGGAATTGAGATAATTAAATTTTACTAAAATAGCTTCATTAGCTCTTGAGGTATTCCTGATCTATTTCTATTGGGGTATTTGAAAGAAATAGACTCTTTCCAGAATCTTCATCAGCCTATGGCTTTAGTATTCGACTAAGGAGTAGTTAAGTGCGGTATCGCACTGGTAATTACACATCAAATACTCCCAAGGAAAAGGGAAGACAAAATGCAATCACATCTGCTGCTAGTTTAGATTTTCTCTATTGAGTAAAGAACAAGTGACATTTAAGTCTACAATAATGTGGTACACCAAACTGATTCAGTTACCCATCACCCACAAGGCACACTTGGTTGAAAATGCATCAGTTAGCAAAGCTCATGACTAGGAAAATGGAAGTAGAGACTTCGACCTGAAAATGGATTAGGGCATTAGGCATATTTCCACTGTGATTATTGGGAATACGAAAATTGATCCCTCAAAATTAATGTATGAATATTTCCAGGCAGACACGCGAGTGTCCTGCATTGGCGAACCAATATCCATGCTAACCTCCTGAAGAAGATTAAATCCTAGATAATAAGATATGTTGAAGTCTTTTGTTGGCACATTTGCTGTCAAAAGCTAATTAACAAGTAGGAGAGGATAAAAATTTGCATGCCGCCAAGCAATATGTGCATTATAGGATTTATCCTATATGTTTAAATATTTGTACTTTGCTCTGGCTGGATGAAAATTGCTATGACATATTAGTATCCATATTTTAACTCAATGATTTTATTCGAATTGTTACAGCTTGAACTGAGTTTTAGCAAAATGTGAAATACCACTTTTGTTTTCTTTTTTCTTTTCCTGATTTTTGGGGGTCATCCTGTTTAGCTGTTCTAGTTTGGTATAAAGCTTGATTTCGTATCCGTAGTCCCTCAAACTTCACGCTCTGGTTTTACATTACCAACCCTGTATGAATTTACTTGCTTTTAACATATTATGAAGATGTTAATAGTTAATACCAATTCATTGCCCTGTAGATTTTCTTAAGTGTATGGTGTCCTCTCTTCTTGATTTCTCCTATCTATTTTTCCATCATGTTGTGTCTATTTCATTTAGACCCCAGATAAGTTTTCTATGAAAATACATGAGGAAGTCTAGGAGAAGTTTTCGTCTTATCTATTTGAAATGGGAAGAGACATCCCAAGTGTTGCTCTGCATTTCTTGACAAACTTTTCATCCTAAACATAACCACACTGCATCAGAAAATCTTCATCTTCGATCGTTCTTCGCAATGCAATACTGAAGTCTAAGGTTTTCTTTTGACCTCTTAGTGGATGCTGCGGAACTCCATATCACCAACTCTAAATCTTAAATTCACCTTTACGTGGATATGGGAATGTCTATTTGACTTATAGCGTGGGAATCTTGGAAGTCATTCTCTTTTCTTGTTCTTCAACTTTATGCGTTGAAGCAGTGTTACAGGCTATAGATATTGCAACATCATTCCAATTAAGTATGCCTACAGGAAAACATCAAGAAAGTCAATGTGAAACATGGTTTATAACCGAGTCTCATACTCAATATTGTGTAGTCTCTCTAGAGAACATGACACGACACTAATATTGTCTGGCACTGAGGTATAGCTTCTACGGCATAACTTGTGCTGGTACACCAAATTACATTTTGTGGAACTTTTTTTTTTTTTTTTTTTTTTTTTTTTTTGCTATGATGAGCCATTGAGATTTTTATGATTTTCTGAGATTGCTCCTTACTCTTTCTCTTCTGAACCATTTCGTTACTAAACCATTATACACTCTGCTTTCTACTTGTTGTAAGAAGATGCCTCTTTATGCGTAATGTATAATGTTCTTGCCTGTGGTTTAGATGCTTCACTTGTATTCTTGTATAAAAAAAGGTCAAGTAAATGTGTCCAATCTGTAATTGTTTTAAGCTTTTAGATGAAGTGATTCAATGATTGAATAAGTATATTCTGAATATTGTAAAGGAAGTTGGTGGCCTAGTTGTCAATGAAGTGGGTTAAAGAACCTTGAGGTCTAAGGTCTTGGGTTCAAATCCCAGCTGAGACAAAAGACACTAGGTGATTCTTCCCATTTGTTCTAGTTTGGGTGGTAGAGTTACTTGGTATCTGTTGCTGGTAGGAGGTGGTGGCTATTCCGTGGATTTAGTCGAGGTGTGAAAGATGGCACGGATACCGCTGTGATAATAAAATGATGAATGTTGTCAGTTTGCTGGTTGCAAGTTCTTTATATGCTTTAATTTATTTTGTAGTTGAACAGGTCTGTATACAACCTAGAGTTTATACCTTTTTGTTGGTGAATTTTTAATAACCAGTTGAGCAAATATCATTTGCAGTTATTTGCTGATACTGGACCGGACAAACTGGAAAACAAATATGCTGACTGGACTTCTAGTCCCGTATATTTTCTTCAGTTTCCCTTCAGTGTTATTCCACTTCTTCAGGTAAACTTCTCTTGTTTGCTACTATTTAATTTTCCTTGTTTCTTCGTGTTCAAGGATATTCTCTTATCACTAGATCGTACGTGATTTAAAGAGGTTCTTTTCTTCATTAATAAATGATCATTTTTTTATCTCCAGAGGAGAGGTTGGGAAATGGATTGCTTTTGTTGCAGTAGTACTCAGGCTTTTTTTCCCACGACATTTTCCAGGTATGTACATTAGTTTTTGATAATATGCTAAAAACAACCTGTTGGTTATTGTTTTTACTTTTCTTCAATTAAGTTACTTTGCTTGTAATCCAAGATTCCATTACAATATTTGCTTATTGTTTCTTAAAAAGCAGCTGGAAACACGTACCAGCAATTAATTAGCATGACATGTGATGGCTCATGGAAGAGATATGTCACTTAATTTTTCAAACTGCATAGATATTACAAAAAACTTCTGTGAGTATGCTTTTTGAAACTCTGAGCTTCACACAGAGATGAGATACTAGCCCACCCACCAAACCAGTATTCATTTACTGGTTCATTCATACTACCAGCACTGTCCTTTCTGTAAGTATGTGCATGTTTATCAATGGAGAATGTGATGAGTGCTTTACTAGCAATTTTAGAGATATTCTAGAGGGTTTTGGAGAAGTTGCAGTATAGCCATCTGGGAACAGTCGCTAGGATTGTCTTTGTTGAGATTTTGCTTTCCTTGATAGATTCTTTATGTGTTCTGAAGCATAAAATACGTTCTGCATATAGTGATAATACCTTCACACTCTTGGATCTCTTAATAATGAACTTAATGTAGTTTCTCCCTAAATAATTTGAGCATGAGCTCCAACAAATCCATTTAGACATAAGACAGACATAGATGGTGGAAAGACTAGCAAGACTAATTCAAGCTCCTTTATGAATCTAGCTGGTTAATATCTACTTTAATGATGCACTCAAGGGTGTGACTAAAAAATTTTTAGGTTCTTTCCATTTGCGTAAGTCTTGGTAGGAGAGAGTTATCCAATATCTGTGCTAGTGGGAAAAGCAGATAACTGATGGGTTAGTTGGTGTGTGCGCAAGCTGGCTCGTACACTACACTATTCTTCTAACAAATACACACTCACACACACATGGAAGAGAAACTAGAGCAGGTTTTACGAATTCATTTTCGACTGGACCAGTTGCTTTTGGTCCATACATATGGGGAAAAAATTAAACTACATTTATATAATTAGGTCACACTTATTCTGAACCCACTAATCCTAAATTCTTAATTAGCCTACGTATAGATATCTACTTTAATATGTTTCCCACATCTCTACTTAGGTAATGCTACCAATGCTGGCTCTTTGTCTATATGTGCGCTAATCCTTCTTTATAATGTTGTCCATGAAGTAGACTGGTTGGAGATGCCTGGTTCATTAATCCTACTCCTAGTGGTTGCACCCAAGCTTTTTGCCCACACTTTCAGAGACAGTTGGGTTGGCACTGCAGTGTGTCTTTTGATTGGCTGCTATCTTCTCCAAGAGCACATCAGAGCCTCTGGTGGATTCAGAAATTCCTTCACACAAAGCAATGGTATATCTAACACAGTTGGTATTATCCTTCTGCTGGTCTATCCAATCTGGGCTCTGGTATTCTATGTCGTTTAATGAAACTTTGGCTGCAATAATGACCTGTGTGTTTTGCTCAACTAATTTCAATGTTTAATGCGGCAAGCGGACCTCTTCCTTTACTACTAAAACGATGAAGAGATGGATTTGGTTTTGTTCTGGACGTGGTTTAAACATTCCTGGTCATGTGATTATGTACTTTTGACATATAAAGTACTTATTAATGGATGTTATAAAGTTTTCTCCCCTTGTTTCACGCTTGCAAACTGTGAACTGGAAAGGTGGCAATTATAGCTTTTATACGGCCAATCAAACAACATTAGTCATGTTGAGATTATATTTCCTAATGCTTCGTAGTGTGGAATTTTATGTTGGGATCATCTTCTTAATTCGTCTAACCAAACCATATCTATCTGTTTTAACGGGTTTTAATTAATTAATAATTTATTTATGCGATCAACCCCCTAGCCTGGGCCAGCTCCTCTTGTTCAATTCCAAATTTATTATTGTAGTAAAAATTACAGCCAAATACCATTCCGTATTCCATTTTGTAAAATATGTACACCATGTATAGATTGTGTATACTTTATATTAAACATACATATACTATACATAGTGTATATTTTGACCATGTTGATAAACTAAATAGCCAAAGAGTATATTTATGTAAGTTTCCTTTGTAGAAAGATACGTTGATGTTAGAAGTATAAAAGAGGTGAAATGATTATTAAAGAATTAGGTCTGAAAATGTATGTGAGCTATCTTTTCATGACTAGTATAAAGTATCACAATTTAAAAACACTATTATTGAAGTTGTTCATTCCTTAATTCACAATCATAAATGTCATAGTACGAGAATAGGCAAAGGACTTATTAAAGATATCTGGGGTAGAGAAAAAAAATATAAAATTCAAATTGATTTTTCTCTCTTTTTGCTCGACTAACCAATTTTAGCATTGATTCATTCGTCGTAAAAAAGGAACGAGTCGGTTCTCCTTTCTGTTATTTGGTAGCATTGTTGGTTATGAATTTATCGTTGAGTAGTCAAATTTTGATAAATCCAACGTTAACATCATTATATTATTTTATAGATCAACTTACTTTATTGTTTATATTTTTTCACTTTATTTTGTTATGGTCCTTATTTGGTTTAAAAGTTCTGCATTTTGCGTTTGTCTAGATGTCACGATCCAAATTTTGGGTCATGATGATGTCTACAACTCTCCCGTAGACAAGCCTATCCCTAATGCCCCGAGCTCTTAGTAATGGGCCATAAACACTCACAACAACACATCAAGCAATAACATAACCGATAAAATACAATAGCAGAAGCTGGAAAGAAATATATTATAACCCAAATCCCAAAACCTGTACCAATGGCACCTGTAGCTACTGAACAGAGTACCCAAAGAAGAATATATACAAATATAGCCCCTACAAAAAAGCACTACTCAAGGCCTACTATGAACAAATAAAGAAGGAGAAACAGTATGGGAGCCAAGATCAACTCGAACAGCAAAGCTCACTGTAGTCTTCGCAAATCAGAATAGCTACCCAACACGATCCCGGCGTCTCCGATAACCCCTATAGTATTTGCACCACAAAATGATTCAGAAGTGCAGTATGAGTACCAAGCACGGGTACCCAGTAGGCATCATAGGTCGACCGGGCTAAAATAAATACAAGCTAGAAATGGCGAGGAAAGTAAAGCAGGTCTATAATAGTAAGAAAACAGTATTAAACTAGCTACTAGGGCAGTAAACATAAAGAGAAACGAAATATAAATACTACTAATTGGAAGAAAGCACAGGAGCTAAACAGGTAAGAAGGAAAGCTAACTACCTCGAAGAACCTAGGATCAAATTAAAGGGAGCATATATGAACTCCCGCTGAGCACGGATACCAATACGACCGTAAACAAACCGTAAGTAGATAGGCATAAATATAAATGTAACTAAAGAAACTGAATTAAACACATCAAAAACTATTTGACGCCCCATCCTATTGGTATGCACAAACAACACAACAAACCCAATGTGACTCCCCCCTTAAGCCCGATGAGCACAAAAAACACGAGAATGAACGCATAGGGGTGCTGGAAAGTAAATCAGAATAGTGCCCTCTCGTACTAGGAAGTCGTGCCTTAATGCCATTAGTAAGGTCCTCTCCTCATAGGTCCGTGCTTTCTAATATATAACAGGGTCCGCGCCTCAATATTACTCAAAATGGGCCCTGGCCAGGAGGTTCGCGCCTCAATATCATTCAGTATGGGCCCCACTAGAGGTCAGTGCCACAATAGTGCCACCGAGGGGTATGCACCCCACTAGTGCCAATCAGTGGGGTCCCTGACCCTTAGTGTCAAATCAAATGGGGTCGCGCCTCCTAATAGATAAGTAGCGTCCGCACCCTGGAAGGCCCCGCCTTAATAGTACCGACAGTGCTAATAGTACCACTCCATTCCAATAATATAATTATGTGACATTTAAAAAATGTTATATTCTCAAAATAGCGTTATACCACTAGGTGGTCGTGGCATAAGTATACGAATAAGTGGAAAATCTCCTTTATTAGTTAATAGTCCAAGAAAACTTCCAGTTTTAGTTACCTCCTAATATACCGCTACCATAACTCTGGGGTTAAGACATAAAGAACGAGACTTATATTGCTAAGTGCAATCCGGGCTGGAAAACAGTCATAAGAATGAGCCTGCGGTCCTCACGAACCGTAAAAGTAACCTAAAAATATCAGCATGAAGGCCTT
>JBDJHY010000049.1:5694265-5704352 GCA_039654485.1 Withania somnifera | reverse complement strand
TAGAAAAGTTTTGGATTCAACTTAATGCTAGGGGTTCCTTTTGACCCCAAATCACCTACGACACTTGAAATACACTTATTAAATAAATTTAACACCTAAATTCATGTATTAACTAATTGAGCTTTGGTCTAACCATGCACTAGAACAATTGAAATATTAGCTCAAAAGTCTGGGGTGTTATAATTTTTTTTATGTAATTATAATTTTGCAGCTAAGATTTAAATAAAATAGCAAATGTATATATATTTGATGCCATATGTATTGGATATTCATGTGTATATGTATATGAAATGTTTTTCATATGTATTCACTTATATAGTTGTATATAAGTATATATAACATGTGTATTTGTATATGTATTAACAAGACGTGTTTATATTTGTATTCAAATGTTAGATTTGGGATATATATAAGTACATTTGATCATTAAAATAACTACTAGAATGTAGTTATGAAAGGTAATTTGTCAAACTTTAGCTAGGGATGTTGAATTTCGCCTAACGGTGTGTTAGGTATGATGGCAATATGTTTTTCATGGAAATGATTTTCTAGAAAATATTTTAATGAAAAACAAGTGGATTTCTTATTTATTTCCTAGTCTTTTGTAAAAAAGTAAGAAAATATCATCCAAGAATATGTATATATCATCTAGTAAAATATTATGGAATCGAGATGGAATGAAAATAGAAATTTGGTGGTGGTAGGGGTGGAATGGTCCTGGAGTGGGGATTTGCGTGGGTGGGGAGGAGACAATAAACTTGGAATGTCACTATTTATGCAATTTATTTTCCTTACTTTCATGAAGAAATCATTTTTCTTATTTTTAAGAAACTTATTTTTTTAGAGAATATTTTTTTTCAAAACTTAACCACCAAACATGAAAAATTAAAAAATATTTTCGCCTTACCAAACACACCCTAAATATTAGTTGTTTTTGAAGCTTTCTCAAGTTTATACCCAAATTGCAGGCTTGGACTTTGAAAACATAGTATCGATCTCAGACAGGAAAACCCTGTCCAATTTTACAGGTCCAATTTGTTTCAAAAGCTAAAAAGATAACGTCCGGTCGCTTTTAGAGCACGTGAATTATCAAGTCCAATGGCCCAGTACAAAAGAAAGGCGAGGGCTAATTTGTCAATTTAACGTCAAATACCTCCTGAGCTGCCAAATTGATTACACAAAATAATCCCCCTCATTTCTAAGTATATTTAATCACTTTAAAATTTTCCAATGAAATTGATTATGGGAGAGTTTTGCCATGGATTATTTTTTTCGATTTTTTTTTCACTTTATCCAAAAACAATATTGGGCCATATAAATTTTCAAATGCAATTGAGAATTGAATTTGGAAAAGTGAAAACATTTTTCCAAATTTAGTTTCAATTTTTAATACATATTACCCTAACTTTTACATATTTCTAAAAGCACTTCATGACATTTTATTTCTTGTTCAACATTATTTATAAGACATGTTTTTAGTTATTATATTGTTCTAAAATAATTATATTTATGTGATCGATTGTTTTATTGTTGTTATATTGTAGAAATATAAAAATAATGAGTAAACTACATGGTTCAAATATCGATAAATAAACATATGATAATGATATAATAAATTTATGATAAATTTTTACTCACCACAACTCTCTCATCGTTGTCGTGAGTGAAATTGTAGATAAATTGAGTGATGTTGTTATTTTACAATTTTGGGTACAAAATTATATTTTAAAAATCTTTCCAAAAAATTGAATTTTTTTTATTACTAAATACAGCTTCAAACTCCAACTCCGACTCCGACTCCGACTCCGACTCCGACTCCGACTCCGACTCCAAATTTTCTTAATTTTGATTGTCAAATGATTACTATATTTTTCTGTTTCACTTTTAGCTGAAGCTATTTTTGAAATCAATAATTACCTCAACTATATAAAGATAACACATAAAAGAATAGGGTAAACATTTGATAAAGAGGGTATATATTTTACAATAAAAATAAAATAATTCAAATTCCTTTTAATTATTATTTTGTAAAATAAATATTCTTTCTAATTAATGTTTCTCTTTCATTGGCAAAAAAGCTTTAAATTTATTTATATCATTCGATACTTATGGAAATTCTGTCATTCATGTTCATTGAAAAAAAAAAAAAAAACTTTATTTTTACTATTATCCAGGTGCACAAAATTTATATCTCCATAAATGCCCTTTTTGTTGTTACTCGAGACCCACGTGTAGAAATTTACCCCACCGAATCTAGGTCATTGTTGCCCATTACTCCTCCACCTCAGCCCCAAAATGGCCATTTCATATCTTTTCTTTCTAAACATCACAACCTAACTTTACCCAAAGCAGAGGAAGAGGAAATGGTATCGGACTCCGAGCTCATCGTCCGGCTGCGTGAATTCCTAAGCACCTCTGACCTCACCACCACCACCACCACTACCGTCCGGAGAAAGCTCGAAGAGGATTTCGGTATCGATTTATCGGATAAAAAAGTGTTTATTAGAGAGCAAGTTGATCTTTACCTTGATAGCCAGTTTCAAAATGAGCAAAATGAAGGGGAAATGGAAGAAGACGACGGACCTTCGGCGGTGAGTGACGATCAAGAAGAGGACCCGGAGGAGCAGGAAGAAGAAGAAGATGAATCTGAGGCTGTTGCTAAAGAAATACGAACAAGTTCTAAGAAAATGTATGTCTTTGTTAACGCATGTGAAACTTATATGCATATTTATTCTACACTCTGAGCCATGTTTAATGCCTTATTCACATATTGTATTATAGATTTTGTTCCCTTTTTCGTGTTTTCCCCTCTGTGTTCTTGTTGCTTCTTTTTCAATTTCAGTCATTTGTATCCTATTTCATTTCTGTATTCTTCTTTTTACTACATTGTTCAAATTCTATCTTTTATTGCTATTTTTACTTTCTGTTTTCTATTTATTTCTGGTTCAAATCCTACTGCTATTTCTGATTTCTTGGTCAAATTCTATCTTCTTGTTTCTGCCCCTTTTTATATTAGTTTTAGTATATCATTCATTACTGCTTATTTAGTGTATACCATTGATTAGTTTATGTTTGCTTTAGTGGTCTTGATCGGGGATGCGGGCGAGGTTAGGGGTGGTATGGGGGTTGAGGGCTTCTAGGCTGAGAGTAGAGTCTTGGAACACAGAGACTTTTGGGGAAGTCCATAGAGCTAGTGAGATTCTCAAGAAGACAAGATTAGTATAGCGTGTGTCTAGGAAACCAAATGGGCAGGAACTAAGGGGTGAGAGGTGGATGGATATAAGTTATGATGCTTGTGAGGTTCGAGGAATTAAGAATGGAGTAGGATTCTTAGTAAATAGTGAGCTAGGGAGCAAGTGATATAGGTTAGGAGGGTCAACAATAGGATGATGACATTTAATTCAGTCATTAGGGGTCTAATTTGAACATTATTGTGCATACACACCACAAGTGTTCTTGGACGAGGAGAAAAAGAATAGCTTTTAGGAGGTTTTGGTGAGATGGTGAGAGGTATACCGCACTATGAAAAGCTTTTCATTGGAGGAGATTTCAATGGAAACATCAGGCCAACTATTAGGGGTTATGGCGATGTGCATGGTGGCTTTGGCTCTGGGACAGGAACGAAGGGGGAGTCTCGCTTCTGGATTTTGTAAGAGCTTTTAGATTGGGTGGTGTCTAATTCGAGTTTCCCAAAGAAGGAGGAGCACTTGGTTGCCTCCAGTAGTACGGTGACTAAAGATTCAGAGGGGCTATCTCCTCCTTAAGAAGGGTGATAAAAGACTCTGTAAAGACCGTAAGATTATCCCAATTATATTAGTACAATATTTGGATTGCATTTTGAATTTCTTGAAGAGGTGCAAACATTTGACCTCTTATTTTATGTATTGACAATATCTTTCAACTCGTTCATTTTTTTCACTGCTCAATCAGAAGCTTCAACTCTTATCCTCATTTAGTATAAGGGTTGTTAAAATGTATGATGACTTTGCAGCTATGTAAGATAATATTGATTGGTGGTGGGTCGTAATATATTGTTAGTACTATTTAGTCTTAAAAATGTGAGAAGAAGTAATTGTAGAGCCTGTTTGGATTGGCTTATTTTAGATCCTTTTAAGGCAAAAATAATTTTCCAGCAGTTTTATAGTGCTGGGTAAAATAAAAAAATTGCTTTTAAGCACCTTATGGCCTTTTTAAAGCCAAAATTAGAAAAAGAAACCAAAAGCCGTAAGCTAGTAATCCTAACTTATGACTTATGGTTTATAAGCCATAAGTTATAAGCCCATCCAAACAGTATTTCTGGATGCATTAGCCTAGGAGACTGTTGCTTGTTCCTCCTCTTGTTTGTGGAAAGCATTAGCTGCTCTTGTTCTGTTCTTTCTCATAACTGCAACAGATATATTTCCAGATATCAGGATAAAAATCTCCTCAAGAAGTTACGTGAAGTATGAGTGAAGTGGATGGAGAAATTACTTGCGTAGGGAAATGGAGAAATTTCTTGGTTGTGTTAAAATAAAGAACACAAACTATAGCCAACTCTTGCATGTATTGAAATAAAGAACCTCTCTGTAATATGAGTGTGAAATGGAGAAATTACTTGGTTGTACTAGGCTAAGAAAAAAGATGATCAATTACTCGTATGAAGAGTGAAAGCAGATGCAACCAAAAACTTAAAAGAAAACAGAAGGGAAAATCTCTGAGTGGTTGATCAGCTTAAGGTAATAGAAAGGGAAAAGGATTACATAAGAAAGCTAGTGTGATGTTAAAATGAAATACACTATCATGTTCATTGTTACCATTTTGTTTCCTTTTATGTACTCTATTAACCCCTCAGGCAAAGTGCAACAGAAGAGGAGCAGCAATATTAAAAAAGAGCTAAAGACTAAAGTTGATCTTTTACCGAACTAGGAAGATCTAAAGTAGACACAAAAAAAAATAGGTGATGAAAATCTTACTTTCATTTCTTTTGAGTGGTCAGAAAGCTTAGGTGGATTATAGGGTCAGAATCTTCCTTTTGTGATCTGAGAGATTATATTTCCCTTTCATAACCTGAGAATTTATCTTTCTGAAACTTTCAGTTAGTTTTGCTGAGAGAGTGCTCTCTTTTTTTTTTCTCTGGGAGAAGTCTCTGCTATACTGCTGGGTAATTAATCTTGTATGTAGATAATATTCAAAGTTCTGGTGGCTGTGACACATCTCTACTCATATCTGGATCTGCATTACTAGTTCATTTGAGTTTATATGATATTTAAGTTAATAATACAGAGTTTCTCATAAAAAAGAGCCCTACCATAATAACAAAAGGCTGAGGTGATAATTATTGATTAGTGATGCTAAGCTGGTTTATCACTCTGTTATGCGTAGATCATGTTCGCTCCATCATTACAGATTACTGAATTGTTGACACAGAAATTTCAAACTTCAATGGTTGCAGCAAACCTAAGTTGCTCGGGAAAAATTATTTTGCTTAATCGACTCTTAAGAGGAACTCTGTGTTTTGGTCTAGTTTATACTGGTTGAGCTAATGGTTCATTAAATCCTATTAGGCCTGGGAAGAAGAATGAAAATGTTAAAAAGAAGGCTGGTGGATTTACCAAATTATGTTGCCTTTCTCCGCAACTTCAGAAATTTACTGGGGAAGCAGAACTGGCAAGGACTGAGGTATCACAATTTCTCTCTCTATAAAGTTTCCTTTCCTAATACCGCATGAACTAAACCCTCACAAATGTTCTATGAAGGTGGTGAAGAGGATGTGGAACTATATTCGTGAAAATAATTTGCAAGATCCATCAAATAGGCGGAATATAAACTGTGATGACACATTGCGTGAGCTTTTTGGTGTGGATACCATAGACATGTTCCAAATGAACAAGGCCCTTGCAAAGCATATCTGGCCTTTGGATTCTGATGGTGGTATTGGACGCTTCTCTTCATTTTTTCTTTTTCCTTTCTCTTTTCTGTTGGTTTACTGAATTTCTGATAAACTCTATTACGGCACTTGATTATTCCCACTATTGAAAATTTTGTACATAAGTCGCTTTGATGGAGCTTCTTTTTAAAATAAGCTGTTACTTACGTTCAGTTCTCACAAAGTCTTGCTGCAACACTTCTCAGATTAATTGCATAGTTTCTGGAGAGGCTGCAATCCTAGATTTATGTTGTATATTGCTGACTGATTAATGTTCTGCCATATAACTGTACTCCTTAACTGTCTGAATCAAAATGGTTTTTTACAAGTTTCTGAAAAGTACATGCTCTACTGGTTTTCATGTCATATTGTGGCCACATTATTTCTTTGTAACTGTTTTGTCTTCATTTATCATTCTTTGCAATTAGTAAACCTTGTCTGTTGCATACTAAGGCTAGCTTGTAGTCAATAATAGTATGCGGGGAAACAGTACTTTTAGGAGTGTAATATTATCTGGGATGAAGAATGGCAGATGTTTCCTCATGTGAGCTGTTTTGTTTTAAATCCAACCTGTGGTCGGCATGTAACTCAATAATACTGTTTTAGGAAGTATTAATCTTATGCATGTAATATTAGCTGATGTTGCAGCTTGTTAGTTTAGGGTTTAACAACTAAAATCCTGTTGAATTATTAATTCTCATACTTGAAGTGTTGCATTTCTAACTAATTGTACTTTTCACCTCTCCCTGACTTATGATTCAGTTTCCACAATAACAACTTCTGGTTCGGGAAGTTCTACTACAAAGGAGAAAAGTTCTACAGCAAAGAAAAAGCGACGAAAGCAAGAGGAGAATGAAGGTAATAACTTAGCTTCAATTACTATTCAGACAATTTTTTGGTTTTGCTCCCAGCTGCGAAAGTTGCATTTGCTTACTGTCCTTATGCCGAAAACCTTGATTTAACCTCTTAGATGTCCATTCTAGCATTCATCTCTGCAACTTCATTTCGATCTGTTCCATGATATTCCTTTAAAAGTAGTAAAGGTTTGTTGTCTGTCCCTACATTGTTTTTGTTGCTAACAGATTTAGTTTCATACATAGTTCTATTCTTCTCCATACACTGCACAATTTATTCACCGTGTATTTGATCCCACCTTTATTTGATTAGATTCAGATGAGCCAAAGAGAAAGGAAAAGCGGAAGAACTCTGGAATTCTTGCTCCACTACAGCTTTCTGATGCCTTGATAAAGTTCCTTGGTACTGGAGAGAGTGAATTGCCTAGATCCGATGTTGTTAAAAGAATTTGGGAATACATAAAGCAAAATGACTTGCAGGTAGACATTAATTTGTGGTATCTGGTCTAATTTTTCTCTGTTCTGGATTAACCTCAACATGTTTTTCCTCCATAATTTTAGAAACGAGCCTAAAAGTCTGTATAGTGATGTCTTTAGTATTTACAATCCTCTACTTCTCCCATTAGAAAGATTGTTTTAGCTAGGTTATTCTCAATATGGCCTGTGGTAGGTGCTCATCTTTTTTGGCCTTTATTCACATTAAATGTTGCTGGTAAAGATGCATACTTGAATGTTGCTTGAGTTACATAAGTGTTGAATGCTTTCATTTGCTACACACAATGGTTTTCTTGTAATGCTTGGTGTGTCTTCTTAACACACAAAGCTGGTATAGGTGTCTACTTGTTATTACCTCAAAAGGTCTGATTAGGAAGCATTACGTCGGTTCCAAGTAGTTGTGGTAGAAAATTATGTTAATGAATTCAATTTTCCATAAGAAACTCCTAAGAAAATGGACTATCCAAAATCATATGAAGAGACTAATACCCATTCCGTCAGCAACCGAACATTTGTAAAGAGATAACATAATATAGGGGCCTAACATTAGGTAATCCAACATCAAAGATGGTCAAGCTTAATACTCTGTTATGAAATGGACCTTAAGCCAGCTCAAACTCCAAAATCTAACTCATGAGGATTTTGCTAGAAAATTGAATCATGTATTGGAGGAAGAAAAGACTTTTTGGTTTGTATGATACATATAATTTCTTGGTTCATGTATTAGAAAATTAATTAAGGATGCGTGTATGGTTTTGTAGTATGATATATGTACTAGACTAGGTGCATGTTAGAAGAGAACCTATACATAGCTACGTAGTTTAACCATGTCATCTGATCAAGTTAAGTGAGGTAAAGAAGAATCATTTTCTCGCTCATCTTCAAGAGAATGAGTTATTGAGAATGGTCCTACTTCCCGAATTTTCTAACATTTGGTTTCATACCCACTTGTCCGGTAGGTCTAGGGGAGATCGGAAATTCTTTCAAGATTGTAAAAAATGAAAATTTGCACTATGATTCTGGTGAAGATTTACGTACAGCCAGGAGCAAAAGCAAGTCAAATGATCAGCCTAGTTTGGAGAGTGATCAGCCTAGTTTGGAGAGTTAAAAGCTTGGATGATAATTCCACTTTGAGTAATTGACCACTAAAGTCACTCGATTTTGTTTTATCTTCCAAAAGTTAGTCAATTTTGGTAATTATCCTGCATAGTCACTTAACCTTGTTTTGTCTTTCAAAAGTCACTCAACTTTGCCAATTTTTCTCTATGATCATTACTCTCAAAAATATAATTTTCATACCTATTTAATGAAATGACAGCAGTAATCTTTTTAAAAAATATTTTAGAAATTTAAAATTAGTATTTACCTATGGGTAGTGGTATGGACTGCGTATACTTTACCCTCCCGGACCCCACTTGGTGGGAAATTATTGGGTATGTTGTTAAAATTAGTATGTTCTTAGTTAATTTTTTATTCCTATTTTTTAAATTTTAATTTATTCTTATTTTTTCTTGTTATTCTTCGTTGATCAATTTTAATATGGTATTGTTTAAACTATAAATAATTTAGATATGTATCGAGATATATTCAAATAGTCAATTGGTATTTTTTGTGACTAATTATATTATTTTATCATAGTAGCTCTATATTTTTTATTTTATTTTTCTCTCGTGTTATTCTTCATTAATTAAATCAATACTTTAAATATGTTAGGTGGATATATTCAAATAGTCAAATTTATATAGATAATTAAAATTATCTTATTTTTAGCAGTTTCGTAATTTTAATTTTTCTATATGTCGTTATTCTTCATTAATTAAATTAATAAAGTGTTATGTTAAATATGACTATTTCCTAGATACATAGCGGGAATATATTTAAAATAATTAAATTTCAATTTATGTTATTGATTGATATCATCTTATCTTATACGAATAGTTTTTTAAAATTACTTTTCATATTTTTTTTAAATTTTAATAATTATTTTTTCAAGATTTGTTAAATTAGCTTTAAAAATCTTAAAAAAATTTATCAAAGTTTGTTTTGGAAAACTGCTCATATAAGATAAGATGATATAAGAATTTAATTATTTTGATATAGCCCACCAGCATATCTAAAGCCATATTTTAAAATAATATCTTGTTAATTTAATCAATAAAGAATAATGCGAGAGTAAAATAAAATAAAAGTTACGGAATTGTTAAGATAAGATGATATAATTTTTAAAAGAAAATACGAATTTAACTAAAAAAAATAGATTGAAAAATAAAAATAAAAAATTTAACTAAGAATGTTCTGGTTAACTACTAATTTTAAATTTCTAAAATATTTTTTCTAAAAATTTGTTGTTGCCATGTCATTAAATAGATATAAAAATTATATTTTTGAGAATAATGATCATGGAGGCTAATTTGGCCAAGTTGAGTGACATTTGGAAGACAAAATAAAGTTGAGTGACTATGTAGGCTAGTTACCCAAAATTGAGTGACTTTGATGGCCAATTTCTTAAAGTTGAGTGACTCTGAGTTTGGAAGAAGTCAAATGACAGCTCTAAAGAAAATGAATCAGTTGAAGAATCATCTGATTCCAGACAAGAGAAAGCATGTTCTCGGAGTCTAAGAAAGTAACTCTAAAGAAGAATCTTTGATAGAGCTCCTAGTATAATGTACCATTTTAAAGGACTCTTTGATGTTGTTGATCCTAAAAAGGTTTCTACATGTGATCTCTTATTCTGATCCCTATACTTGTGCCGGCGGAGATAATAGGTACCTAATGAAATAGTCAAGACACGCGCATTTTGGCTTGGATGCTGTTATAAAATGAAAAATATATA
>JBDJHY010000049.1:5610474-5629878 GCA_039654485.1 Withania somnifera | reverse complement strand
TATAATTTCGTACAAAATGTATTTTTGACTCATGCAAAGTATTTGAATTTAAAATTTCTGCTGATGTAATATATGAATAATTTTTTTATTATAATTTATAAAAAATATATAATAAATTGACAGTAGAATTTAAAAGAATGATTTGTTTTAAGTTTGATTGAAAAAATACATGGAATTAGGAGGAAAGGTCAAAAAAAAAAAAAAAAAAAAAGTGTAGGACGTAGTTTGAGCGGCTTAATCACGTGGGTTTGCCCATTTGTTTCGGACAAAGTTGAACCTCTTCTTGTCTATTCTTGTCATCATCTGACTGGTCAAAAACACAATCCAGTTAAAATCTCGGCTGTAATTTCTTACCTTTCTAAGCTGACAGTAAGAAAGACTCTGCCCCCTTTTCTTTTTGTCGAAACTTTCACTATCATCATTGAACCCGCCTGCCTATTAAATTTCTTTCACACCTGAAGGCACAATCTTTCTTCTCTTGCTTTCTTTGTTTTCTTCTTCTTTCTCTGTCATTACCTATATCCCATTTTCTCTGTTTTTAGCCAAAGATTCATAATTTGCTTTTGTGAAACTCAGAGAACAAAAGTTGGTCATAAACAATAGATCCATTCACCCAAAGGGTAAGTTTTTGCTTAAAGGATGACACTTTTTTTGCTCTCGATTTAAATTTAATTGGTTCAGAATTATGTCCACCAACACTGAATTCATTGCACTTTTGCAATTATGGGCTCATTAGTACTCGTTGTAGTTTTTGGTACTTCTTACCACGTATATATTTATGATTCTGCTCAAAACTTACTTGTTAAGTTGAGATAAAAAAATTTTGTCATCTATGTTCTGACCGAATCTATTTGCCTTTTATTCTTTTTGGAGGAGGGGGTTTACTGGGTCATGAATTTGAATAAAATTTTGTGGATTTCAGGGGAATGTAATGATAAATTTGATCTGGTATTGCCAATAATTGGCCTTCATTACCCTTTCAGTGGTCCTGACTTTGGACTACAGAAAGAATGACCACAACTTCAAGATTACGTGAGCTTAGCTTATAGCATCTTCATTTCGACATTATTGCTTTGCTTTTCGCGAGTATTTAAAAAAGGGCTTTGCCTATGGTTAACAGTAGGGTGAAGTTTTTTAATTTTTGAGTTTATAGGTGTAACTATGAATTACTCTAGCTATGCCTATGTCTGAATATTGGGACACTACAACATTTGATTTTTTTTCAGACTAGTTAGGCTTAGTAGTTTATTAGCTGTATATTTTATGGAACTGAACAGATTGGATTCTAGAAAGATGTAAGACTTATTCAAAATAGTATTATGTATGATGGTTTAAAGTCTCATAATTTGAAATATCTCATCCATCTCAACAGGGACACCAATTCAAGATTCAGAAAGGCAGGGAAGCTCTAAATGGGCTGCACGTTGCATAATTAAACATCATGAGGAAACATAATACTTCATTGAGGAATTCAGGTACATATACTAGCCCGTCAACACCAGAATATGGAGATGACCATTTCGAAGGATTTCAGAGAGGCTGGTGTTCCGAGCGAGTTCCCTTACCACCCAATAGTAGCAGGATGCATATTACTGCTACTGCATTGATGCCATTCAATAGTGGAAGGGCATTGCCTTCGAAATGGGATGATGCTGAAAGGTGGATTACAAGTCCAGTATCAGGTTATGGCACTGCCAGGACTCCTTCAAATGTGCAATTGCAGAAGCAGCCTAAGTCAAAAAGTGGACCTCTTGATAATCCTGGCGTTATGTACATGCCGAACTTTTCACCCTCTGTCCCAGTCCATGAAGGTGGAAGTAAAAGTAATTTTATAGAAAATTCACCATTTACAACAGGTGTACTGGTGCCTGATGGATTATCCATTCATTATGGTGCTAGTTCTGGTTCAAGATCTAGTGCTTTTTATGCTGAGAATAGCATGACTCGTGCAAGCACTGCTCCTGGTCTGTCACATTTTTTCGCCGAATCTTCATTACCAAGCTCCCAAGGTATATTTTCTTTCTCTTTGCAGAAATTCTGTCTTACTTTCTTCTGGTTTCATAGTCCAGTTATTGCAGACTATAAGCCTATGCAATTCGATTCATTGTCAATTATATTTTTAATCATCAGCTGTTTACCATAATTTACCATTTATTCTCTATGATCTCCAATTGTTTATCAACTTGCTCTATCAATATCTTCTCTTAATAGTATTAGCATAGAAACCTAAATGGCCCTGTGGTCTGTATGAGTGTTGCAGTGTGTACATTAATATCTTCTCTTGGCAAAGTATGCTGCATTAATCTCTTTTGCCGAAAATACAATGGCCAGATGATAAGATTGATAACACCAAGGAACCAGATCCTATTTCTTCTGTAGTTTCACGTAGAGACATGGCAACACAAATGAGCCCCGACGACAGTACACATTCCTCTCCCAAAGGAAGATCCCCTTCCATCCGCTCTATAGAGGAGCCAAATAATAAGCATTCAGCTAAAGTTGAGATTAGAGATGTACAGGTAGACAGAGGACCTCCCGTATCCAGTGAATCACAGAAAAATGGGTTAAGGAAAACAAGGAAAAGCATACAGGATGCAAGTGACTCAAATTTATGCTGGGATGTTGCAGATGCAGAAGGAAGCATGTCAAAGTATGTTGTCATTTCATGCTTTTGATACTTATACTATAATAGTGCAAAAAGTAACTATTCTGTCTTTCAGGTGAACCATTCCATCCTTAATGTTAACCTTTTCTGTTCCGCAAGTTTATTGATTGAGCCATTTAGAGAGCTGGATTGTTTAACCTGACCTCACCACGAGAGATGGGAACTCTCTGGATTCGCACATATAAGATGGAATAACCCTATTCTTACTGCTATAATTAGTTTTTGCATTATTCCACAAAGGAAGCAGTCTGAAGAGTACACATAGTGATGGGTGCATGTTCAATTGCATCCACCACTTATTTTCTTATACTATTAAATATATATACATGTAAAAATTTCTAGTTTTGAACCCATATTTTTAAAGAATTCAAACATTGAACAAGTGAAGTTTAAATCATGGATCTGCCTCTAGAAGCAGTGGTGCACTGATTCTTCTTCCATTATTTTATAGACTGCAAAGAGAGGAAGCCAGGATTAGTGCTTGGGAGAACTTGCAGAAGGCTAAAGCTGAAGCAGCCATTCATAAGCTCGAGGTCTTGCTGAACATATGATACATAAATTATCAACATATAATTTTCTACTTGTAACTGACTCAACTTCTTGTTTTGGGCATCTCAGGTGAAACTATCAAAGAAGAGGTCCGCATCTATGGATAAGATTATGAACAACCTTAGACTTTCACAGCTGAAGGCTCAAAAGATGAGAGGTGCACTCACAGAAGGTCCAACAACTTCAAAAAAGCTCCTTCCCTTTCATAAGTATTTCAAGATCACCTCTTTCAGCAGTTGCTTTTACTGCCGTGCCCATTAGTTTGGCGATTCGTTTCTTGAAATTTTGTAGAGTTCGGATCAATGTTTGATTCTCCTCATAGCTTGAAGTATATTTCATTCTTGGTGATCAAGGAGTAATTAGTCGGATATGTTAAAGCTGACTGATTAAATTCAGGCTTTTCCATTTTGTTGCTAAATATTCAGACAGAAACACCGTGTTTGCGGAATTTTGTAAAAAGAAATTTTGTACATGTTTATAAAAGAGACCAGTGAGGAAGTGAAACATACACGAAAAAGTGACACCAATTTAGCAATTACATTGACAACTTGATCAGATACAGATAAGTACTGAGGATCTGTTTGGTAACTAGTAAAGAGACAGACCTATACATTTTGCATAAGTTTACAACATTTAGTACCTAATTCATGTATAAATTAATATATAGCCTACATTTAGAAACCTGTATAACTTACACATTTAAGGGTTGTTTGATAGCTGGTAATAAAATAAGTTATTCATGTATGAAATTATGTATAGCTTATATAACGTTTAGTTGGTGGACAACAAATAAGTTATTCATATATGAAATTAATACGACATTTGGTTTGTAATTTTGAAATCTGTATAACTAATACATCTACAAGTTATGAAGAAATTTATATATTATTTTATATAAAGTAGGAGATGAAATAATTAACACTTATATAGCTAATACATAAATAAAAAGTTAAAATGATAATATTACCCTTATCACCCCCACTTGAATACTTTCCTTTTTTACATAAACAAACCGATTTCCTATGATATATTTCTAAGGCACTCTTCTGCTTTCTCTACTTCTGCTTGGATTTTCTCAGGGTAATTGATTCCCATCACTGCTTAAGTTACTAAAAGCTTGCAAACAAGAATGTGACATTATCGACTACAATATTATTATGTTAGTACTCCCGAATATCACAATTGGCTTCTTGTTAACTTCTTGCCTTGACAAAGATGCAGAAAGAAAAAGAAAATAAAAAGCTAAACAAGGATGGTAGAACGTCCTCAGGGAATCAGCGAAAGTTGCTTTAATATTCCAGAGGGAAATGCAAATGTTTTAATATAATAAATAAACATTCAAAGATATAATTTATGCATAACTAATATTTGCATAATTGATATCTAAATTATAAGTAACTGCATAATTCTAATCAGATATTAAACGAGCTCTTATAAATTATGAAATTTTTTATATATTATCTGATGCGAGAATAAAAATTAAAATAACTAATATCTGCATAGCATACCGGTTAGGGTGTTTCAACCAATGATGCTAGCGAAAGAAAAAAGAAAGTAGAAAAAGTTATGTTTCAAATAATGCTGAAGAGGTACTGGCAACTGGTACCCGCTTAGGAGATTATTGTATATAGCACTACTAATAAAAAACTGAATTAGCAATATAACCGACCAGAATGCCTGTAGACTATAGTACTTAAACCACGGCAAATAGACCATTATGAAGAAATTATAGGCGAAGTTTGAAGAATATCTTTATAGTGAAATGTTACTCGCGGCATATAAGGTGTATATGAAGCATTTAATCACTCATATCGTGCTTTTGCTCGAGTTTTTGTATTTATATTGAGAATCCATTAAATATATAAGCAATTTCTTGTCCGAAGCGCAATAAGGTGGGTTTTGCTGGTTCTATGGCAAAGGTGGGACCCAATTAAACATTTGTTGTTGCCCTCCTTGACTTGGGCTCTAATCTCCTAGGCACCATAAGTAACTTTTTTTTTTCCTTTTATTTTACATAAAAGCACACAAACCTTTTGTTTTGTCTCTCTTTTTCTTTTTAATTTGTTCGAAATTCACAAACTTCAAATTAAGAATCCGCCTCTGGATATCCAGAAGACGAGGACGGAGACGGGAAAGATAGGAGACATTGATTGATCCTTTTATGCCATTGTGTTCTTGACAAACAAACTAGAAAACTTATAACATAGTAAGAAATGCACGGTCTCCCCAAACACTTATCTTACAACTTGTTTGGATTAGAAGCGGCTCAAGTACATTAGTGATCTAAAGTAAAAATGAAACTGATTCCTAAGTTATTAAAAAAATTTAACATACACACACACACACACACACATATATATATATATATTGTTAAATCTACTTTTTAAACTTCTTGAGATACAAAGTTGTTAATAATTTATTTATAATCGATTCTTCTAATTTTTTTTTCAATTGATAATATAATCAATGCGTTTAATCTTTCTTGAGACATATGACTCAAGATATATCAAGCTTGTTCTAACAATTCTTTCCTTATTTTTTCTACAACTACTACATATTCGATATTTTTTAAAATTAAAACCCTATAATCTATTATTGCTAAAAGAAAAATGAGACCCCTTAAACAGGGGTCCTAAGGCAATTAACTCTTTTCTTAAAGAGTAAAGACACCCGTGATTTGGCTGGTAGTTACTTGTTGTATTGTATTGTTACTTATGATATTATATTTTTTTAATTGTTACTTGAATATTGTTGTGCCATATCATCAAAATTCATGTTGGGTAACAACTACAAGTCTCATTTTATGTAACAATCGATTTGGTGTAATTGCATCATCACTTTCATTTTTTCCCTCATTATTCTTATAACTTTTTTTTATAGGTTTATCCTTCAAATTATTGATGTGTGAGATTATGTAAAAACGAAAAACAGTACAATTTATTTAAATTTTGTATTCATTAAAATGATAAAGTAAGATACAATACAACACCATACATTATGAAATAATGTGTAACACCTATCCAAACAGGTATATTTGTATAGAACCAATATAGGATTGTCAACAACAGTACCCATGGCCTAATGGATAAGGTGCTTGACTTTTAACAAGCGATTGTGAGTTCGAGTCCTATTAGGCATCATTAATTTGTTAAAGAATTATGAGGATCAACAATATTAACTAAGGAATCAAACACCTAATTTGTGCAAGATCATTAAGTGATCCTCGAAATTTGGTCGTTAAGCATGTTTAAGGCATACAGTCGAGCTCTTAATGTGTAATCCTCATAGAACTAAGCCCCATACATGTGGCTTGAGGTATTTTGCTAGTGCCTCCCCGCAGAGCAAGCCTCGAGGCGAACCCCTAATCTTCCTTTAAAAATATTGTAAGTAAACACGTTTAAATTAGACCTCATATATTTCTTCTATATAATAAGTGGAAGTTATGGTACGATGAAAGGTGTTCACGAGATTTTTTTATTTATATGGATATTTAGGTATTTCAAATAACTACAAATTTATTTTCTTTAGCATAATACCTCACATTTGAGTCAGTATAGAAACTCAAAATCATAACTCTGAAAACTAAAATTTCATTCCCAGGTGACCACGAGTTGGGGTCATGACTCGTGGAGTAGCATTCTATGAGTCATACTGTCAACTCGTGGTGTAAAGGTAGAAGAATAAAATTTCCCAAATTTCCACGAGTCGTTCTTGTAAACCATGAGTCATTCTATGACCGGTGATACCATCTGAAAAAACCTTTTTTCCCAAGCTCAGTTTCCACGAGTAACTTCAAAAGTCATGAAGTGACATACTATGACTCGTGGTGTAATGGACAAATTTCAGTAGCCAAACTTCATACCATGACTGAGAGAACGACTCACAGAGTGAAATTCCACAAGTTGTGTACTGACTCATGGTATGTTCTAACTGTTATTTCGAACCAGTTTCTAGGATCTTTTTCATAAATTCTTTGGTCTTTTCCCTTTAAACCCAACCCATTTAAGTTTTTCCAAGCGTTAATATAAAACCCATTCCTTTATTATTTTCAAGTCTTAAACAAAATATAAAGTTTTCTCTCAATGGAGCAAGTTAGGGTACTTCAGGCTCTCAAGAACTTCATCAAATTCAATTCTAAACTAATCAGGTATGTGGGTTATGAGTAAGGGTGTTTTTTCTCCCTATTGCCCAAGTCCCAAGTATTTTAACTGAGTAGAAATTGTAAGGATCACTATAGATTCTCAAAGTACTATTTTATAATGAAATTATTTTATATTGCATAATTCTTGCTGTTTATCACTGAATTTACATATTTTGACATAATAACCCATACTGATTACAAACTTCCTATAATTAGTATCAGTATGATAGTGATGATTTTATGAGTTGAGTTGTAATGATAGAGTCAGAATTCCAAGTCAACATGCAAAATTATCACCTTGAAGAGTTTAAGCTTATTTCGTAATTGTTGTCATTTTTCATGAAAATAAAGAATGGTTTTGGATTTAAAGTGATTTAAGCCTAACAGAGAGTATCAGTATGATAGAAATAGTTTGAAAGTATTTATAAGATGAATTTTTACCCAAAGTGACTCAGACAGATTTAAAAGAGAACTAATCAACTTGTGTCAGTTTTGGGAGTAGTAATAGTACAGAGAGGGTTCAGGCATATCATCCTTACCCTATAACTTGTGTTTCCAATTGTAGGGTGTTTCATGACCCAAAGTGGCATTTAGATCATGGACCAAGAGGCCCAACTTATTAGTTCATAGACTAGTGGATTCACTAGGAGTTAGTTTATGGCCCTTTATCTGGCAAGTATTAGGACCCCTCCCAACATATAGATACATGTTGAAATTCATAGCTATATACACGGGGTATGTTGATTATAGAACCTCCCACTGTTCAAATGTTAGTCAGTTTTGAAATGATTCAGTTGAATTCTTTATATTCTTGATATTGGAGTTTTAACTTAAAATGGTATACCTTGTTCATATTTCTATTTGTTAAAAGAATATTAGAGTCAATATGTTCACGTATTGCATAACTTATTTCATACTTTATTATTGTTGATCATGTTGTGTTAACTATTATTTATTCCTATCACATAGCCATTAACTACTATGTATTGATTGTATACTCTGTACTGTATTTTTATCCCATGCAAATCTGATCAACCATCCGCACTCTGCAATTGACCTAATTTGTTATTCTAGACTAGAGATAGAAGTTGGTGAGTCCTCATACTCTGGGGACCAACTTATTTCGGAGCATCATTATATTATAGAGCCTTTTAGACTTGTTATTTGTTTCTTGGATTCTAAGGATAGCTATAGACTTGTCTTAGTAGCCAACTATTCAACTTACTTAGTGGATTTCAAATAGAGGTGATATAGTTTGGAGTTTGATTTTAGTATTTAATTCATTAGTTTTATTTAGCATTGTGATATGACCCACTATTTCTTATTTTACTTATTACTTCCACCGAGAGAGTGTGTGCATAGAGCTATGACAGAGCCAAAGGTCCTTCTTGGGTCACCTGGTGGCTTCGGGAGCCATGTCGCTTCCAGAGGGTGAGCTCGATTCGTGACAAAATTGGCATCAGATCATTAGATGCAAAATTTCCTAAGATGTCTGAAGGCCAATTTTAGGTAGAACCTCTTATATAGGTGCAAATAGAGACATATTTATAACTGAGAGGCTACCAAGCATTTAAAAATATTTCCCTTTGTTCATGTATTATTTCTTTCTTTGTAGTTTAACTCCAAGAATCTCTTTAAATATTTTCTTAACACGTTTTAGATCATGCCTCCATGATGTAAACCAGTTTGACGAGCTGCAATACATCCTCTTTGGGACATATATTAGTCTCCTCCATCCCCAGTTCCTTAAATTACTGAATCACAGCCAAATTAAATCAAAACAACTAAGTTAAGGAATACAATTCAGCCCCTCGCCCATACTGTCGCTGCTTAGGCCCAACAAAATATGGAAACCCTAGTTGTTTAGACAGTAGTTACTGATGTTGGCTTGGTCAAAGTGTGGGAGTTTTTGAGAATCATTCCACCCGAATTTCATCATTCGAGAGTTGTAAATGATCCGTAGAATTTATTGATGTGATTTGCTTGATCTGTGACACTACGAGAGTGGCATACGTGTATAGGGTAGATCTTACTTGTTATAAGTTAAAGGATATTGCTAGAGCTTGGTCAGATTAATGGAAAAAGAATAGAGTAGTAGGTGCTTCCTCTCCTTCATGGGCTAAGTTTAAGGAGGCTTATGTGGGAAGGTTCTTCCCAAGAGAGAAGAGGAAGGAAATAATGCAAGAGTGTTTGATTTTTTAGCAGGGCACCATGACTATTACCAAGTATGAGATAAAGTTCAATCAGTTTCCTGCTTATCCCTAGAGATGGTTACTGATATGCACAACAACATGGGTATATTTCTTGTCTCTCTCACTTATTGAAAGGTAGTCGAGCAACCACTTTGTACAACGACATGGATATTGGTCACCTGATAGTTCACCTAGAGAGGATTGAGGGTGACAATGAAGGTTTGAGAGAAAGTTACCACAACAAGAAGGCAGGACTTACAAGTAAGATTTTAGCCAACCTAAGTCTAGTAGAGAGTAGAGGCAGTAGAAGCAGATTTCTAGGGTACCATCCCCTTCTTTATTTAGTGTTTCTTAGAAGAACTTCAAACCATATCAGAATCCGTAGGGAATGGAATTAAAATAACTTCTCAAGGGAGTACAGCTGGAGGGCGCACAACCCGTATCTATTAGATGTGGTAAGAAACATTTTAGTTGTTGAATTCTTTGTTACAATGAATGTTTTGCATATGGTTAGGGTGTCCACACTCTTAGAGATTGTCCGTCTAAGGGTTGTTTTGGATGTGGAAATCCAGGCCATAGGATTAGAGATTATCTGGTAGCCTAAAATGGAGGTGGTAATAACAAAACTCAGACAAATTCAGCAATAATAACACTAGTAGCCTACCCAACTTAGTAGGGTGATTTTTTTGGAACTGGTAGCGACCAACACCAAAACCAGCTTTATGCATTGAGTTCCTAATAATATCATGAGTACTCAAGTGATGTGGTCACACTATAATGACCCTCATGGTCATTTATGATAAATATAAGACATTTTATATTTAGAGCGTTTCAATAGTTGCCCCAAGTCATTTATGATTTGTTGGGACCGATAATCTGGATCCTTGGCAACTCAGTTGAGAAATATCTTAAATTGTCTATTTTAGAGCCTAAAACTAAGTACTCATTGACCAAAGTCAACTTTCCTTGAAGACGAGCTCAAAATTAAATTTCGACAATTTTGTAGCTCCAGAATGTCAAACAAAGTCATGATTGACCTTAATTTTGTGTTTTAGAGATTTTGCAATTTATTCCAATTTGTGGGTTTTGGTTAAGTTTAAGGTCTAAAGTGAAGCTTGGGTGGTATTTTATTTTTGGAGTGTCGGATCAGAATTCTGAGTCTTCCATCAATTTCGGAATGATGATTTTAGGCTAGTGGAGGTGTTGGTTGGTTTCCCAAACTTGTTGTTGCATTTTTTAGGTGTTGGTGGTAATGTTATAGTTTAGCCAAATGGTTGATGTAGTCAACATTTTTCCAAAAATATCTCGGATTTCAATTTTGACTGCTCCATTGAGTCCGAAATGTGTTTTTCACTCAAAATACATATATGGTTTGTTGTTGTTGGACTCCGTTTTAATTTTGTGCCTTCGTTTGAAAATTCTGTAGCTACAGATTTTCTGCAATAAGGTGCAATCGCGGTTAATAAAATAAAAAATAAAAATAGCGTGATTGTGTTATTTATCCATTCCTACTTTTTTTATGCCAATGTTGGTGACTGGAGATGATTGTGCTAAAATAACACGAATGCGTCCCATTGCAGCCAGTTAAAAATAGCAGAAACTCAATTTTCAGTTTATTTTTCAACCCTTTATCAATTTCTCCTCTTGTCCTTATGTGATTCTTGCTGGGGAATTCTGTCAAAATTCGTGAAAAAGTTTTTGAAGATTTCCTACATCTTTTCCTGCTATTGCTAAGTCTTCTTCGCCATTTTAATCCTTGAAAATTGAAGATTTCCTCCATTAATGACCCTAATTGTGAAAACTCAAAATTCTTCAATTAATTCATGTATTATTGGATAACTTATTGTTTCTTGAGTTTATTTCACTCCTTAGTATAGTTACTTCATCGATTTCATCGTTTAATTCCGTAAAGCTTGAATTATTTACCCCATTTTAATAAAAACTTTCTCGGGGTTTTTGAAGCCCTTCCCGCACTCGAATTATGCTCAATTTTGGAGCACAGGTTCTTAATGACGTTGGGAGCCCAAAGTAAATTTTATTTTCAATTTTGGCAAATGGACCCCAAAAGCCCATTTTAGGCTTGATTTTTGGCCTAATCTGAAATTTAGTATAAATTATACCATTAGGCTCGTATTAATATATAGAATGCTTTGACACAAGTTTCAGGTTATTTGGAGACCATTTGACATCAGTCGGAGTACTATTTGCAAACTTGCAGCACTTTATCATCGGACTACAGGTAGGCTACGTGGTGCTATCTCTGGGCTTATAGCTTTAATAACTATACTAAATAGAATCCATGGGTTGGTTAGCTAGGTTGTGTAGTAACCTTGTACCGTTCTTTCGTCCGTTTCATGTTGATATTTATATTTTGGCACCTGAGTGATATGGGGCTCGTGATCTAAAAACTGATTAGAGTTACCTGTGCATGGTATAAGACATGGATATTACATAATCATACGTTTATATGTGTACTTTTTGATGCATTGAGCATTGATGACACTCAAGGTTGGGCCTATGGCTCCGACGAAAGTGAATTGAGGCTGGGTTAGTATCACCACCTATTATTGAGACATGATGGCGAGAAGATGATTTTGATAACAAAGAGGAATAATGATACAAAGAATTATATGAAAATATTCTAATAAATAATATAAGAAATGATCTTTTACTGTTTTAGACTTGGTATTATATCGAGCACCCGGTAACACTATTTTCACTTTTTTAGTCCAAGTTTTACATCCTGGCATCAAGAAATATTTTTTTTACTAATAAATGATAGGACTTGAGACCGACTCTATTTGGCAGTGAGTACAGTGCTGGGACTTGAGTCCGTCACTATACGATAATGAGTATAACTTTTTGACACATGTGGTACTATTGGTTATGGAGACATGAAGATACCCGATTTATTAAGGACTATGGGTGATACACTAAGAGATACCAGCATTGGACATGTTGACTTGACGAGCACGGCTAGTGGATACTGTTGATATGAGGGATAAGATGCCAGCAGATACTATTGATTTGAGGCACAAGATGCCAGATTGTGATTCATTGCTGTTATGAAATTTGGGATGTAAGGTTTTGATGATATTCATGTGTATGTTTACTTTTCTGCACTTGTTTTATTTAGTGTACTCATAGACCAGATGGGGGATCTATGGGTGAGTATGTTTTCGTTGTATGCTGCGCTTCCTTATGGGGACTTATCAATGTTTAATTGCTTTATTTTAGTATTCCTATTACTTCTTAGTTGCTATCGTTGATTAATTGTTGCATCATGTTACGTGGGATTTGTGCCTTACACTTTTATTCAATCATCTACTCTTTCATTTGAGGTTATCGGTATACCGTCCATGTTCTACTCCTATGTTCTTTGATCCTTATTTATTGCATTATTATTCACATATGTTGTTGCAAGGATGCCAGATATGTTTTCTTTCATTGCATAAGTCCTGTTATATGATTAGATAGCGATATCAGTATATGAGATACTTGATCCTTATTTGAGTAGCTAGCTCCCCTTTTTTGTAGTATTTGCTTCTGTGATAACTTTTTATGCTCTGTTATTTACTGCTTTTATTATTGTTATATGCCTAATGGGCCCTCGAAGCCTACTGGGTATGCGTTGCTTTGGCAGCTTGTACTCATACTACACTTGCACATGTGCAGATCCGAGTACAGGTTCCCCACCAAGATTACAGCTAGTTGTTCGTTCCGATTCCATCTACTATCAAAGATTTAGGGTAATCTTGGCGTCCGGCTTTTACCTGCTTCTCTTTGACTTTGGCATTCATATTTGATCTCTATGTATTTGGAAGACATAGTTGTATTAGATATTTTGGATTTCTTGTTTCTGTACTTAGTGGTTCATTTGACAGGGATACTGGGTTTTGGGAATTTACTTTGATTCTTTAAACTTTCGTATTTATTTATCTTTTGATTATTACACTTGTTCTTTTCGTATTTGATATAGTAGTCCTTTATTTCGGCTTCGTACTACGGGGTTGGTTCACCTACTGTGGTATTATAGGTGTCATCATGATCCGAGAAATTGGGTAGTGAAAAGTATATTTTACTGTTTTATCCTTCCCTTAGTTTCATTATACCAAACTAAGTGTGATTCCACGATTGGTTTGAAAATGGAATGAATTTTGAGTAAGTTGTGTGAAGTTTTGAGTTTTGGAGTCCTCTAGAGATCGGGATCTCAAAATGGAAATCTGTCAGTTCTATCATCTAAGGAATATCAAATTTTGTCTAACAGCACCTTTATTTCCAGTTTTAGGCCATTCATGGCAATTTTGGGTGATTAGACGATATAAAGTTAAGGTTTAAGCGAAATGGTTGACTTTGGTCAACATTCGGACTTAGAAGCCCAGATTGAAAATCCAATGATTCTGTTGGGTTCGGGAGGTTGTTTTAGCCTAGAATGAGGTCTTTCATTATTTTCGTTAGCCTAGAGGCATTTTGGTATTTTTAGTTAAAAATGAACTCTTTGTGAGTACCGGATCAAGAAGACCTTGTATACGTGTTTTAATGGTTTTGTTGAGTCCAGAGCATCCAAATTAGTATGGTTGCATATATGATTTGTTGTCATAGGATTCGTTTTGAATCCCAAGGGTCCGTTTGGAGACTTTTTACCTTTTGTGAATTGTTATTTTTCTGCAGCTATAATAGCTGAGAGTTCTTTATCGTGATCGTGTGGGTGGGTCCGCGATCGCGAAGGCCTGGGTCCCTGTGGGGAACGGTTGCGTGGATATCATCCATCACATAAAGTCAGTTTCTTAGTCATCGCGTGGGTTTAGGTTGCCATCGCATAAGGATAATTCCCCAAAAATTGCGATCGCGTGGTTGGGGACCACGATCGCGATGTAGTCATTGTTCACCTGAGCATTTTAAAATAGAAATTTCATGTTATTTCGCTCATTGGTCATGCAAACCCCGACTTCTATACTCTAATTTGGCAAAGTTTGAGCAAGAATTTCAAAGATATCTAGGGTAAATTTTTCTAATCACTTTTTCATCAATTCCCCGTTACTTTAACAAGATTATTACATAGAAATTGAAGGTTTTGAACCTAAAATGGTGATTTTTCACATGAACTCAAAAATTCAAAAAACTTAAATTTTTCAACCACGAAATGGAATGAATTTTCATTAATACTTGATGTTTAGATTAACCAAGTGGCGAGTAACATATTTTACGATAAAGTTTCAATTTTGACCCTGAGGATCTGGAATTAGTTTTCTAATAAACCTTTATTATTTGATTCTTGGGTGTTGATTAATTTACATTTTCTTACATTCTTTTTATAGGTAGTTAAATTATGCACGATTGAAGGCATTTCAAAAAGGAAAGGCTCAAGAGTGATTCGGGTCTTCAAAATCTAAGGCAAGTTGAGGCTATTTGGTCTCTTTATAAAGCATTAGTGATTAGTTTCTAGATTATGTGTAGTTGGGAAAGATAAATTACTTGGGTTTGATTGTGGTGACATTAATAAGAGAATTATGTAGTTATGTTATTTCATGATTTGTGACTTTGTTCTAGCTTGTGAACTAGATGAATGATTCGAGATAAAATTCTAATGAAACCACCTCATGATAACTCCATTGGTTGAAGTATATCATTTTTATACCTTGTGGAGGTTAGCATAATATAGGTATCTTGATGATGTTTACCCTGTGATGACTTGATTTCTTTATTGTACTTTGATTTGATGTCACCTTTTGTGCTTTCATTTATATATGCTTATCTGTTCTTATTATGCATGGAAATTTACTTGTGGCGTTGATTTGGAATGTGGGATTCGAGGTCTCTACCGGAAACACATTCCAAGCGATGACTTACGACCTGAGGTTTTTTCTAGGCATTTATATGATAAATAAACCTAAGGTTTCTATCAGGTATTGAGATACGATGCGCTGAGGTTTCTGTCGAGCATATATCAGATGATATAGGGCGGCATGTAGCAAGATTACTTGCGGATTGCATAGCATTGCATTCACTTTGATTTGCTTCTTATTTAGATAGTCTGCCTGCCCGATGACTTTTACCTAATTAAGATCACTTGATATTTGAATTATACTCTGAACTTGTTGATGCTACTTGATGATTACTCATGATCTGCAATCACTACTTGATATTTCATTGATAATTGATTTTATTTGATATTGTTGACCATGTTGAGGTGATTACTTGTTAGTAGATTGGGTGGTAGATGTTCCTTGTGAGAGATACCTATATTCATGTATATCTTGTTCCGTATTATTGGTTGCATTGTTGTATATAAACTATCTGTAGGTTATAGTATTATAGGATGTTGGTTGTCAAGAGTAGTCATTAGTTCTTTATATTTAAACCAGCCGAGGACGCTACTGAGTACCATTATATTGTACGTACCTTTGTATTTTATGCACCTTTGTGCAAGTGTTGTAATAGACCGGTCTTGAATCTCCTCTCTTTTCATACTTAACCGCTTATCTGGAACATCTAGCACTACAATAAAAATAGCCTTTCGTGATAAATGATTCTGATCACTAAAAGTTAAATTTTTGGGGTCTCCGGTTGGTCACTAATGCTCGGTCACTAAAGGTACTTAGGGACCAATTTGATAATACGGTCACTACAAGGTCAAAATTAGTGACCAAAACATTTGGTCAAGAATTGGAAATTTTGTCACTAAAGGGCTGAATTTTCGGTCACCAAAAAGTCGAGTTCGGTCACTAAAGATGCTAAATTAGTGACCAGATATAGTCATCACCAATAAAGGCTCGGTCAACGCTTTTAATGACTAAATTTAGTGACCGAATTGGTAGTCACCAAAATTAGTTTATTTCATTTAATTTTAGTGATTGCGTTTAGTGACTAAAAGGCTAGTCACCAATCTATGTACTATTAACTAATTTGTGACCACGATTAGTGACTAAAAGATCGGTCAACAAAAAATTTTAGTGACCAAAATTATAGTCAATAAAAACATATGCAAACTGTTGGTGACTAATTTTTGTGATAAAAAATGTGATCAATAAGACCTAAACGCAATGACAAATATTTCAACAGATTCAAAAGTACTAAAATCCTAACTAAACGTATCAAAAAAATACATAATTCTCATCCAATAAAAATTTACACGCTACTTAACAATCACCATAGTGTTAACAAAACCACAAAATAATCACCATAATTTCGTACAATATTTTAGCATATTGAACATAGACAAAAGAAGATACTAAAATTTAAACCGTAGCAAACACAATCCTCCTCACTTCCTTCATGTTTGTCCAAGTTCGTCCACAGGTTCCTTTGTGCAGGTCACTGAAATAAAAGCAACAATTCATTAAACATTTACACTATAACATATTGAGAAGTTCAACATCATATTTACAACTCATAAATAATTAAAACATAACCAATATATTAATCTACTAAAAGATTTTACTACAATAAAGTTGTAGGATAAATCAGGTTTAGTTTATTGTGAAGGAAGTAGTATAGTTGTACTCGCCTTACTTTTGCGTTATGAAAAGAAATAAGTGTAGATATAATTCTCAAAGAAATAATGTATTCCATGAGTTTAAGAACAATAGATGATTCAAATATTTTGTGCAGATTATAAAATCAACAAGACAAATGAATCAGGCTTGAAGAAGGAAATCAAATTAAGAAACATTGTACTGCTGAACATAGATAAATGGAATACATAATGTACATTGTTTTCTCTGAAAGCTTACCATAAGTTTAAGCACAATAAAAAAAGGAGATAAATATTGATAAAAGATCATACCATTGTTAGTGACAGGATGAATGATAGGTTAGTCAAAATAAATGGAAAAATAGTAGCATGTCTATAACAAGAAAACATACTCACCTCAACAAGTGTCTTCTCTCGAGCTTTTAAAATTGTATCTGCAAATTTGTTCTTCAGGAGAGCAGCCCTATAGAGATTTCCAGGGGAGACCCCCCTCTCACTAAGCTCACTCTCCCCTAAAATGTGAAAAATATAACAGATGCACCCACAAATTAATAAGAGGAAAAAAGGAAATAAACCAACTTTTCTTATGTTACTTTTTATCTTTAGCAATAAATAAAGTAAAAAATACTTTTACTTCTCATCTCACCATCTTGATATGCTTCTGACTCAATAGAGAATGGTATTTGCTGAGAATGTTGTTCCTGCTGGTCTACGCCAGTGATACACTCTGGAAGTAAAACAAGGAGTGAGATAGAAACATCTACCAAGTCGAGAGACAGACATCACAAAATAACCTGACTACAGGAGCTCTGACAGAGTTAAAAAAGTTAATAACCAATCGCTTGATTCCTGAGGTTTCATCTCTTAACTGGGTTAGTTCTCTTTCAGTTCTATACAAGCTCTATTCAAGAGAAAATAGACCCCTCTAATGAAAGTCACAAAGTGAATCATAATCAGAACCACAACAATGTTAATGCCAACTAAAGGCATGAGCGCTTGCAGTAATGCTGAAATGGTGAAGGAAGAGAAGACACAAAAACAAGAGCCTGAGTTGCTTCACTGTGATGTGAGATTAAACAAGTAGGAACTAGACACTGCTTTGGAGGTAAGCATGGCAAAGAACTTATTTGTCCAGGCATGCTCATAAGATGTAATTCTTAACATATTCCATATGCCATGTGTGGTTGGGTTGAAAGAGAACAGTTTGGCGGATTATGAGATGTAATTCTTAACTATTTGATTCTTCATCAAGAATAATAAATTCTTAACTATTTGATTCTTCATCAAGAACAATAAATTGATTCTTAACTATTGAAAGAGAAGGTTCATAAGATGTAATTCTTAACTATTTGATTCTTCATCAAGAACAATAAATTGCAAACTTTGTCCTGCATTAGTTAAAAAAAGACATATTTGTTGATGACAAGTAACCAAGCCACTGGAGGTTACCATCCTCTAGTTTTTCTTTTTGCAATTCCTTATGTTGAAGCATCTGCAGTACACACAACTATTACTAGACGCCCAAGCAAGTAGAACAATAAGTTAAGCAACTTCTCCAATAGTTTATCGTTATATCATACATCTCTATTATAGATTCTATATTTATAGTGAAATTCCCATGTTTTATGGGTTCTGTGCATGAGCATTACCTTATTTTTAGATAAAAAAAATAAAAGATCCACAATTACTTATATTACTAACTATTGAACACAATATCAAAATGGTCCCTAAGAAGAATAATTCTAGTCTCTACTATTAACAGGGCCTATGCATGTCATATTGCTCAGTATACAGGGACATAATATCGAGTAAAATTCCTTGTGAGTCGTATTCAGTTCCACTTTGTAGTTAAGCAACTTGCGTACTTAAAATTCTATGCAGTAGCTCATAGAAGCTTAAATCAAACAGAGTAATCACAAACACCTACTACACTAAATTATCAAGAACCTTTCATAAATTTTACTGGACTATTTCTTAAAGACTACTCAACCAATGTGAAGGGAAGAGAAAATCAAATATATACAAGAAGAGAAAGCCATTACATTCAACTAAAAATGAATTAAAATTATCAAATAAAGTAAAAGGCCTTACTCTTCCTTCGGGCCTCTTATTCATCCTTTTAAGAACCCTATCAAAAGAGGGTTTTTCGATCATCTCACCCAAAAAACAATAAGATCTACTCTTCGAGGATCGAATGATGCTGTCACTACCCAATTTCTCGGATCATGATGGCACCTACTATACCACCAGTAGGAGAACCAAACCCCGTAGTCTATAGCCAAAGCGGAGGATTACTACAATTAATACGGATGAATATGAAAAGAAATAGTAAAGAGGTAAGGAAATTCGGAATACACCCAAGACCCGATGTCAATGTCAAACG
>JBDJHY010000049.1:5589516-5610374 GCA_039654485.1 Withania somnifera | reverse complement strand
TAACCAATCTTACTTTAAATCACAGAAATGATAATTCTGAAAGGATCCTACAATCCCAGGTATCATCTATGGCTACTAAACACCTACTAACAGATGTAATAAAAAAGAAACCCACGCATATTCCATAGTATTAATAAAATAGAATTTTAAAAAATAAATAACCATACACAATAGCTAACTAAATACTAATCTCATATCAGGGATACCTTTAGCCCCAAACACTACAAGATAGTGACAGCAACTAAATCAATCTCCCAAGAACAGAAATTTCATACAACTAATCTAGTTACTAGCCAATGCGTGATGTAGAGAGTCCAAACCTAAAAGTTATCATACACAAACCTTGATGCCAAAACATACCTTTATAATTCACCTTTCACAAAACTCCACTTTCACACCCACACTACCATGTCAAATCTACCGCACCCAAAAGAATCAATGCAACCTGATCACTAAACATTAATGAGATCATATCATATGATAAATTCAATCGGTCCACCACTAAGAAACCACCCACCAAGTAACAACACAATTGCAAACTAGCTGTCACGACCCAATTTCTCAAATCATGAGGGCACCTACTGTACCACCAGAAGGAGAACCAACCTTGTAGTCCATAGCCGAAGTGGAGGACTACAATTTCAAATGCAGAAAGCATAATTTTAATAAACAGTATGTGAATGAACAAGAAAAAGTATAAAGAATCAAAATAAATGCCCAAAACCCGATATTAATGTAATTTGAAACACCAAGTACTGAACAAGGAAATTAAAATGTCTAATACAACTGTCTCTTTGAAAATAGATGGAGATCAAAATCAAATCAATGCTAAAGAGAAGCAAGAAAAGTCAGACACCAAGCTCACCCTGAATCTCCGTAATCAATGTAGTATGGACGAACAGGAATATATAATCAAGGTCGGGCACCTGTAGTCGGATTTGCACATATGCAAGTGTAGTATGAGTACAACCTACCAAAGCAACTCGTATCTAGTAGGCTTTGAGGGCCCACTAGGCGTATAATAATAATAATAAAAGTAGTAAATAACAAAAGACAATAAAGAGGGTCATAAAAGCAATTATTACAACATGAAACCTAGCTACTCAAATAAGAATCAAAAGCAATTATTACAACATGAAACCTAGCTACTCAAATAAGAATCAAGTAACAAGTAGACATGTATCACTAGCTAATCACATAACAGGATCTTAGGCAATGAAGAAAAATATACCCAGAATCCATGCAAAAGTATATGTGAATAATAATACAATAAACAAGAGTCAACATAAAATAGAAAGAGAACATGGACGGTATACCGGTAACCTCAAGTAAGGGATGAATGAAAGAACAAGAATATAAGGCATAATGTCCCGTATAGCATTAAGTATTTATTAACCAATAATAACAACTAAGAAGTAAAAGTAAAACTAAAGTCATACATATAAACCCTGTCAATCAGCGTAAAAAGAAACACGCTCACCCGTAGGCATCACCATACTACTAGGGGTACACTGAAGAAAACAAATACCAAAAAGTAAATACAATCATATGAGGTGACCAGTCTTGCGTACGCTTCTCCTTCGATAGCCGTAGGTCCAGCAGGCAGAACCCATGGATGGCTAACCTAAATATTTCTGGTATATCTCTCCTCTGTCCTATACCCCCACCTTCGTATCGCCGTAGCTCAGAGGCAAGGTCCATGGAGGCATGTCACCACGTACGGTCTCTAAAGTCATCACAGCCTCGCATACAAAATCATAGAGCCTCAATGGTCTCATAGTCTGGCATCTCATGCCTCATATCAATAATATCAGCAAGTCATACTCAGCAAGTCATGACGTACAATGCCTCAATCTAGTAGTATCACAAATATCCTCAATGAACATATATCATCAATGTCTGCATAACCAACCAGTGTGATAAGTGTCAAAAAGTTGTACTCACTACCATACGACGACGAACTCAAGTGCCAAAAGCTGTACTCACTATCGAACGAAGTTGATCTCAAGTCCCAACATTTATTAGTCAAATGATATTTCCCGGTGCCAGGATGTAAAGCATGGGCTAAAATAAGTGAAAATATTATTATCGGGTGCTCGATATAGTACCGAGTCTAAAACTATAAAAAGGTTATTACTTATATTATTATTAGAATATTACCACTTATTTATTTATGTCATTATCCATCTTTATTATGAAAATTAGCCTCTAGCTATCATGGCTCAATACTCAGGTGGTGATACCGACCCAGCCCCAATGCACTCTCATCGGAGCCATAGGCCCAACCTCTTGTGTCAAGAATGCACAATATATCAACAAGTATATACATATGAACATGTACCAACAAGTACCAATGCCCTGCACAGGTGTCATTAGACAACTCCTAAGTCGCAGGCACTATATATTTTAGATGCCAAAATATAAATCAACAAGGGAACGTATGAAAGAACGGTACAGGATCACTATATCCACCTAGCTACCCAACCCAGGGATGCTATTTAGTACAATTATTACATCTATAAGAGGGAGCTATACCTTTCATCCGATGATAAAGCATTGCAAGCTCGTAAATATTACTCCGACTGATATCTATCAATCTCCAAATGTTCTGAAACTTACATAAAACTATTCCACATATCAATACGAGTCTAACGATATAATTTATGATAAGTTCCCTATTGGACCTAAAATAGGGCCTAAATTGGTCCTGTGGGGCCCTGTCGTCAGAACTGAAAATAAACTTCTCCATGGGATTTCTAACGTTACTAGGAACCCGTGCTCCAAAATTGAGCATAATTCGAGTGTGGGAAGGGCTCCAAAACAGCATGGACAGATTTGACTATAATGGGGTCGAATATGCAATTTTTTGTATGATTAAACATTGAAAATTCGATGAATTAACGATACTAGAAGCAAAATATACTCAGAGAACGAAGAATTACGCAATAATATACGGGTTATGGAATGAGTTCGTTAACCTTATCAGTTGGGTTAACGGAAGAAAACTAAGAAATTCAAGAATTAAAATGAAGAAGAACTTACCCAAATTTCATAAAAATTGAAGGGCAATAATGTAGGAATTTTTCTCAGCCTTGAGTTGATGTTTGGGAGAAGTTTTTTGCATTGGAATGTGTTAAATCGTAATATTTTTGCTAAATTAAAAGTTGGGCTTCGTGCAGGAATTTATATAATTGATAGGTATTTTATTTATCGCGATCGTGTCACAAAGGATCGCGATCGTGTAGAGTATTTTTGAACAAAGCTTTGCGATCGTGTGCATTATCTATGTGATCGCGTAGAGTTGCTGAAAAAGCTTAATTGCGGTCGCGTGAAGCATCTCCATGATCATGTAGTGCATTGGGTTATTGAATCACGATTGCATGAAGGATCCTCACAGTCACGAAGAACAAATTACCTACACCAGTTGTTGGTTTTTGACAGCAGAACTAAAGGAAGAAAATGCTCCGAATCACCACTCGAATTGCGTTCGGAGTCCAATTTACACAAATAAACTAAGCACACACACTCGAAATGATATTCTAAACTAAGCGACATATTCTAAATCGGAATTCGAGGTTGTTTTGGGAAAATATTGACCAAGTCAACCCTTAGGCTAAAATTCATGAAATTCCCACCAACACCTCGAAAATGCAACTACAAGTCCAAAAAACAAACCAACACCTTCCCTACTCTAAAATCACTATTTCGGAGCTGATGAAACCGTCAGATTTTCGACCGACACTCAAAGCACCAAAGTACTACTCAACTACCAACTTAGGCCTTAAACTTAACTAAAATCAACAAATTGTGACAAATTACAAATGAAATCTCTGAAACGCAAACTCAAGGTCAAACTTGACTTTTTTTGGCATTCCAAAGCTAACAGAACTGTCGAAATTTAATTTCGAGCTCGTCTTGAAGGAAAGTTGACATTAGTCAACAGGTACTTAGTTTTAGGCTCTAAAACAGGCAATTTGAGATATTTCTCAACCGAGCCGCTAGGGATCCGAACTACCGATCCCAACGTCATAAATGACTTGGGACAACTATTGAAATTATCTAGAATGCAAAACATCGCATACTTCTCATAATTTACCATGAGGGTCATTACACAAATAACCAAACGATCATAATTAGGAGATAATGTATTCCTGAAGAGTCTATAACATAACACTTCATAAAACCCTATGAGAGGTTCATGTACTTTAAAATAATAAAATGATGAGATCTCAATATGTTATGTCACATTATGAATAGATACAAAATGATATCTTAACGAGGATATATTTGATAAATATGGCGCAATATTGTAAGAGAATATAAGTTTTGAATTCTAAGTTTATTTATGCATGCAGACATAGAAATGTTTACAAATGGATTGATACATCTTAGTAAGTATAAAACTTAATTTACTTGCACCTGGAAAATTTATATAAAAAATGCTAAAGAATTCAGAATTTCTGAGTATATCTTGGTAAAGTAATTTAGGACGACCGATTATTCGAGAAACCACTTCGTAGTCATGACATATATAAAACTTAATACGAGCCTACTTCATAATAAAATCTTATTTTATGTATATTCGTACACATAATTCTTTTAATAATATCTATCAATTTCTAATATTTTTACAAAGTGTTTATATAGGCTCATGTAGATGCCTTTCAAAAAATTACGTTCAAATGGAGTTTGGACTCCATGATTGTATTTATACTCTTACACTTGTACAAAAAATAAAGTATAGTAAAAGTATTACTTTTGGGGTGTAGGACGGGGATGTCAATTTATTTACATCTTTACACATTAAGTTTTTACGCTAGACAACTATTAGGTCATCTTTTCTTTAAATTTTTAGTTTTACTTAGTTATTATAATTTACTTTCTCATTAATTATTTGCTAAGAATACTTTCCTTTTCATGAAAAATGTGTTTTCTTTTTAAATATTAGAAAATCATTTTTTTTTCAAACAATGATAAAGATATGTTTTTCACATCAATAAAGAATACCTTCTTTCGGAATGGTATAAAATATAATTTCCTTTACATACATATTTCTTCATATATCTTTTACATTTCTTTTATTCACTGTTCTTTACATATTTGTTCATAGATACATATTCTTTCATGCATATTTTACTTTACTATTCATACTTGCAAAAAAAATAACATTTACCTCCTCCTCTTTTGATAAATTAATTCTAGTCGCGAACCACATTTTGTGGATTCCGATGGGTGCTTAACACCTTTACTTCAGAATAACTTGAATGCTTACTTAAAATCCAAATTAGTTTTCAAATATTAAAGTCTGAATCACATATACATTAATTCTCTTTAAAAATAGGTGGTGACTCTGCACAATACATTAATTCTTTTAGAATTCATAAGTTGTGCTTAATCTAATTTCAGTGAAAATAGAGTACAACAGCGTGGCAACTCTAGTGGGGATAACCAGGTTCCAACCATGAACTCAGTTTTTCAATTGAGGAAGGTATTTCCTTATGTATTTTTGCACATATTGTTTCTTTAATTCTTTATTTATTTCATGCACTATGAGTTGTATAAGCTATCTATATTTTGATCAAAAATATTATACACTTTTTACACATTATTTTCTTTTACATTCTTATACGTATAAGTTTCTTTAGTTTATTACTTATTTCGTATGTATAAACTGCTACACGTTATTTATTTACACATCATATAATCATAATAATAATTCTATTGAGTCTTGGTCGTACACTAATACACACACTGAATACGCAATGAAGTGTATTACACTTCTCCAAACATTCTTTCAAACTTCTTATTTTCAGAGATTGGTGGTCAAGTCTTGTTATTTCCATCTCGCAGTTGTCCTAATTCCTTACCAACTTAGGTCAATCTACTCCTAAAATGCTTAGGTTGTCTTACACACGATGTTGATCGTCACTTAAGCAGGATTGACTCCTATTCTTTGTTTGTTATATTTTTTAATTTATTACATGCTCTTTGTTTATTACATAGTCTTTATTTATTCATGGTATATTAACTACACATTCTTTAGTTGTATATATATACTTTTAACATAATCCTCAAATTATTTATTTTGGTTGACTTGTTTTGAGCCTTGAAACTTTCAATCTCCTACATCAATTTTTGGTCTCCATGACCATCCTTTACTATCATATTATTTTTCACATTTGATATTTTGACATTCAAACCATCCTTTTAGACACTACCATATCTTTCATGAATTATCAATATAGTCTTGTTCATCGTTTTTACCTTAACATATTAGTTTTGAATCCGAGCTCTCATTCTTAGATTCAATTTTATTTTTTATTTTTTTCTCTATAACCACCCATGAAATTCATATTAACCACATAGAACTACATATCTGTTTAAACTGTGTTTTGACCTGATTCTTGTCTTGGAAAGATACGTAGGCAGCCCTACATAAGAGTTTGGTCTCTCCACCATTTCAGAATAATTTCAACCGTGTTCAAATTGGAGAAATTTGTGAAAAAGTTTAAAACCTCTCTCCAAAATTCTTTTAAGAGCGCAAATCAACAACTCCATCAAATACAGATTTCAATTACATCAATACCTATATCAGCCTAACCTCCAAATTTTCACCTAACTTTTATCCCAAATTATAATAACCCTTATGGTCATTTATGATAAATATGAGATGTTTTATATTTTAGAGCATTTCAGTAGTTGCCCCAAGTCCACTATATACTGTAACGAAATACCTAATAGTCGTTGGTCTGTGGTCGAAACTGACCCTCTGCTCACATCGTGGGTTCTAGCTATTGCAATGACCCTTGCATGTCCTCTAATGCTGTCTCATTCCCAGTCTCTTCCCCTCACAGGAGTACTTGCCACTGGTATAGAATACTTGCCCTTGCTTGCTGAAAACCTCAAATGCATTATCTGTGGAAGAATAAATATGAACGAATACGTTTTTGGGGAACATTTAAAGAAGAAGAACACGTAAGATCAACTGCACCAAGTCACCAACCTGAGGTACGCAAATGTTACAATTATATCAAAGCGCCCCATCTGAATCAATAGAAGCCCTATCAGCCTCTCCAGCTAATACCTGATCACGAAGAGCGACTAAACCCTCATCCTCGAATTGTCATTGCTGAATTTGATCTAACAGGGAAGATCTAGCCTCAATATATGCTAACACTCATCTGGGGTCTGATAGATCAAGACTAACTAACCGACTAGCTAACGACTGAACCTTGACCGCTAATAGCCTCATTAAAATTAAAAAGGTTTCTAGGCTACCGATACTGCCCTTTTTCTGGCTCAAGGTATCCGCCACAACGTTTTCCTTACCTGGATGATAGAGAATGGAAATGTCATGGTCTTTCAGTAGCTCAATCCATCTTCGTTGCGGAATTTAACTCTTTATGGTTCATTTGTACTGAAGACTATGATGGTCAGTAAAGATTTCACACTAGACCCCCTACAAATAATGCCTCAAAATCTTAAGTACAAACACTACCGCTGCCAACTCCAAGTCATGAGTTGGGTAGTTACTCTCGTGAATCTTCAGCTGCCTTGAAGCATATATGATCACTCGACCCTGCTGCATTAGAACACAACCCAAACCAATACTAGAAGCATCACAATATACGAAGAATCCCTGACCCTCCACTAGCAAGGTCAATACTGGCACTGAGGTTAACAAGTCCTTGGTCTTTGAGAAACTCATTCACAATCATCAGACCACTAAAAGGCGACATTCTTCCTATTCAATTTAGTTAATGGCGCTGCAATCGACAAGAACCTCTCAAAAAAATGCTGATAATACCTAGCCAAACTAATAAAACTCTGAATCTCATAAATAGATGTTGGCATTGACCAATCACGCACTGCCTAAATCTTTGCTGGATCAACTTTAATTCTAACCTTGGATACTACAAGTCCCAAAAATACAACAGACTCCAACCAAAACTCATACTTTGAGAACTTGACATAAAGCCTGTGTTCTCTCAATGTCTGGAGAATTAACCTCAAATGTTACTCATGATCGGACATCGCAATGGGGTCCTCAATGTCACCAGGAACCCATGCTCCAAAAAATAACACAAGATGAGTGCAGGAAGGGCCTCAAACTTCCTAAACAAGAATTGATAAAAAAGGTGGAAAATGTTGCATAAATCAAGGAGCTAAAATAGAAAGAAACGTGTACTAGAAATTAAATGCAACTTGATTACGGGGTGAAAATAAGTGCAATGCACGAGAAATCACTAAAAATTAGGTGAGAATTATGGAAAAGTTAAAAGTTAGCTTGCATACGCTAACGATGGAATTGGAATATTAGGAAAGAGAAAACACACTTACCAAACATGGGGAAACAAGGTGAACCTTCACAAGAACTCCCGATTCACTGAGTTGATAAAGGCTTAGGAAAATTTTCATCTAGAGGGAGGAAAGAGTGAGAAACAGATGGTGCAAATAACTGAAATAATGAGGAGCTTCTATTTTTTAACTGACTGCGATGAGGCGAGATCGCGCTAACCCACCACGATAGCGCTAAATAAAGGAAACTTGGAATGGAACGATCACGCCAATGGAGCGTGATTACACTAAAGAGTGAAAAAGGAAAATTACCGTAATCGTGCTAAAGAAGGAAAGATCAAAAATTGCCGCAATTACGCAGCTAGGGATTAATTGTGCTAAATAAGGAAAAAAAGACTTTGCCCCGATCGCGCATAATGAGCGCAATTGATGAGTACCTGAAATTGAACAAAAATATGCAACTGCAAAACTTCCAAACGAAGGCACGAAATCGAAACGGAGTCCAACATCAACAAACCGAATATGCTTTTTTTAGTGAAAAACGTACTTTGGACTATACAGAATTGATGAAATGACCAACGAGAGTTATTTGAATGAAAAGGACCTTTAAAGCCAAACTAAACAAAAGAGGCAAATTTCCAACATTCCACAAACACATCTAAACCGAGCCCGTACACCTCAAGAAGTACACCAAAGGTCAAACTATACCAAGATCACCATTTTGGAGCTGATGAAAATGTCATAATTTTGATCCGACCCTTCGATGACCAAAAAGACTACCCATGCTCGGAAATAAGCTTTGGATGAACTGAAATTCCACAAAATAGCTCAAACTAAAAATGAAAACCCTGGGACACAAATCTAAGGTCCATCTAGACCAAAGTAGGCATTATGAAGCTAAAGGAACTCTCGAAATTTGATTCTGAGCTTATTTGAAAGAAATTTGACTAAAGTTAATGAATACCTAAGTTCAGGCTCTAAAATAGGCAAAGTGAGATAAATCTCAATCGAACCGCCAGAGAGCCATAATACCGAACCCAGCAGGTCACAACTGACCTAGGAAAGCTATTGGAGATATCTAAAATACAAGATAACACATAAAATACATAAATGACTGTAAGGTCATTATAGTACCACTTATCGTACTGGGGAGGAATATTTGGGGACTTCCTTAAAGACGACAAGACATTTTTCCCCATTCAGTATGTTCCATCCCTATTTGGTACAATCTGTACCACTTACTTAAGCCTTGGTTGATCTGAGGGATAAAAAAAACTTTGTTATTCGATATACTACTCTTTTAAACACCCCAAAATGACTTATAATGGGGCAAAAAACGCTTAGGAAAATACCAAATTAACTTTGGAAATATATAGAAGACAGTAATAACCTTCCTATATTGGGATGGATCATCCCATTGCGGGATGGTCCATCCTAAGAACCGTCCTGAGGGGTCTGTCTAATTGTGTTTCACTAAAATGGGCATAACATTTTACTCTGAACTCATATTGATACGCAGTTTGTAGGGTTGGAAAGAGGACTCAAATAGATTTAATTTGATAGGTTATGAGACACAAAAATTATTATATTTTAGGAGTTATAATTATTGGAAGCTTACCTATGATGGTCTATGAAAATGAGTCGGTAAGGGAGCTTTAAGTTCAACTTTGCAATTAGGGTTTCTTAGGATCTTAATTCATAACAAACACTCCTCATAAGATTAGAGACATACTTTAACACTTATATTCAAGTAATAAATCATCAGACTTGGGTCTAAGCTTTCGTGTAAAACGAGTTACGCCATTGTTCAAAAGTTTGAGGCATTACAAGAACTTTGACTTCAACTTGTTCTAGGGTTTCGTTAGGACCTTAAATCACCTCCATCATGCAATGTACACTTAGTAGATGGATTTAACACCTAGGTTCAAATAAGAACTCAATGGATTCATTTCTAACCATGTACGTCCAACGGTTAAATCTTAGCTCAAAGTTGGGGTGTCACTATCCTGAAGAGTATAACCAGAAAGTAACAATAAACAATAATAGCAATGTAAGTAAATAAAATCTCAACAAGCGCCTATACACTCGAGAGATACAACCAACTGCATGCAAAACCTCTAGGTGCCCATACAACCGGAGAGTACAACTAACAAATAGCACTCAAGGATAAAATAAGCAGGATGAGATAATATGATGTTAGTAAAACATGAAACCCATATGTTACCCCTCCGAAATCGCAATCTCGGCAGGTAGGACCTATTGTTAGTAACTTAGGATATTTAGTATATATTGTTACTCGTTAGTTTTTATTTTTATATGTAAATATTATAATAACTCTTGTATATTCATAGTAATTAAATTTAAACTATATTAATTAAACGTGTCTAATTTTATTTTTTGCAAAACGAAATCACTATTCACAATGGGTTGACTCAGATACTATTTAAGTGAATGAGCTGTTCTGGATCAATCATTTTGGATCGGACTAACCCGGTCCGGAATGCTCTTGGCTCGGCCCGGACGGTCCCAGAACCCAGCGGTCCGAATGGGATCGGACCGGCTCGGGTGCCAGCCCTACTTAATAGTGATGTCGTTAGGAAATTCTCCGTGTGGCATATTTTTAGTTTTATTTAATGCTTTCCCACCTTAACAAACCACGTTTCTTTAAACTTTTTGGTATGCTGTTTCTGTTTCAACTAACATTAGGAACAAATGTATTTGCAAAAACACGTGCTCTTTCTTTTTTCTTTATCATATTTTACTACTACAAGTAAGTAACTAAAATCATACACCCACTTTCGTCACGAATCATGTCAACGTTAATTGGTTAAAGCCAAACAGAAAAAGGAAAACTGTCTCATTAACCCTTATATAAATAGCGTGTGTCAAACATAGTTCGTTGTGAATTGTGACTTGCAGCCTACTCTATTCTCTCTCTTTACCTTGAAAAAAAAAAAAGCACTAAAATTGACGAAACTTTGTAAAGTTTCTCCATGGATTGGGTTCGTGGTAAAGCTATTGGTCATGGAAGTTCTGGAAGAGTCAGTCTTGCAATACCCAAAACCCAGGCTACTCAATTTCTTCCAACAGTGGTAGTGAAATCATGTGGGGTTTCTCAATCTGCTTCCCTCATCAACGAGAAGAAAATCTTGGATGAACTCAATGGTTGCCCAGAAATTGTACGTTGTTTAGGTGACAGCTATTCATTCGAAAACGGAGAAAATTTGTACAATGTGTTGTTGGAGTATGATTCTGGAGGTTCCTTAGCGGAAAAACTAAACAAATCTGAGAATCGTAAGTTGCCAGAATTTGAAGTTAGTGGATACACAAAAGGTATACTTAGAGGGTTACAATATGTACATGAAATTGGGTATGCTCATTGTGATATTAAGCTTCAAAATATTCTTCTAAGTAAAGATAGCAAAGTGAAAATTGCTGATTTTGGATTGGGGAAGAGAGTTGGAACCAAAAAAGATGATGATTCACGGTGTGAATTGAGAAGTACCCCATTGTACATGTCGCCAGAGATGGTCACCGGAGGTGAACAGGGTACTCCGGCAGATATATGGGCACTTGGGTGTGTGGTGGCTGAGATGGTTACTGGAGTTCCAGCTTATAAGTTCTCTGATGTTAAAGAACTGTTAATGGCAATTGGAGTTAAAATTCAGTTGCCTGAAATTCCAGAGACATTATCGGAAGAAGGAAAAGATTTTCTTGAAAAATGCTTTGTGAAAGATCCAAGAAAGAGATGGACGGCTGAGATGCTTTTAAAACATCCATTTGTGGCTGATCATGACACTGTTACAATCAATGAAGAAATCAACAGTGGAATTCCATCAACATCTCCCAGAGGTCCGTTTGATTTCCCAGATTGGCTATCAGATGAATATGGTCAATCATTGGTAACATGTTCAATTACTTTTCTACCCTCGCCGGAAAATCAAGAAAAGCTGAATTTGAGCAGTGGGTCATGGTCCACTTCGCCAGCGGAGAGGCTCCGGGGGCTAGTGAGTGAATTTAGGCCTGAATCTGAATGGTGTAATGCTGATGACTGGGTTATTGTTAGGTGATATCAACTACATTATGCAGTGTTTACAAATATGGTGGAAGAGAAAGGTGAGCAGCAGATTTTCCAGATTTTTGAGGATGTCTTTTCAGGGTCTGGTTTCTTATTTTGCCTTTTTTTATCCTTTAGTTGATTAGGTACTTAGGCTAGTCCAATTCTTTTTATTTGTATTGCGCAGAACAATGGTTCCCATATGCAAAATACAATAGGTTCTGAATTTTTATCAAGACAACTGATTTGCACTCAAAAAAGTGTAGAATGTTGGATAATAGCCCGAATTTAATAGTGATTGATTTCATGGAATGGGAATTGCAGATTAGCAGTATTTTTAGCCACATCTACAGTGAAAAATCTTGATTCGGTTCTTCCTAAAACTTTGTGAGCTAACAATGTTTAATTCGTGACATGAATTGAATTTGTAACTAACAAAGTTTAGTTCGTGATACAAAATAAATTCATGACCTAACAATGTCTTGTTCAGGACATGAATTGAATTCGGAACTAACGATGTTTAGTTCGTGACTGATAATGTTTAATTTGTGAAGTTTAGTTCGTGACTGATGATGTTTAATTTGTGACATGAATTGAATTCATAATTAGTTTGTGACATAGATGTTTAATTTGTGACATGAATTGAATTCGTAATCTGACAATGTTTAGTTTGTGAAAATGAATTAAATTCTTGACTAAACAATATTTAATTCATCACATGAATTAAATTTGTAACCTAAATATATTTAATTCGAGACATAAACTAAACTCGTGATCTAAGAACCTTTAGTTCGTGACATGACTTGAATCATAATAACCTATTATATCAAAAACAAAAATCAGGTAATAAATAATGGTGCAAGTTGCAATTTCCCATTAAATGAAGAGAAAGGGCTTCATTTAACAGAAAAAAAAAATAAAGGAATAAAAACCTTTTTGGCCGAAGGTGCAGTTCACTCTATGGTTACAAATTCAGTTAACAAATCCATGCTCCAAACTTTACATTCCACAAGCCAATTCACATTTTATGCTCACGCTGATTTATATTCAAATATGGAATAACGTTGTTAGAAGTTTTTGGAATATGCATGATTAATCACTCATTAAGATAATGCTAAACCAAAATTTGAAGTTTTATGTGTTAGAGATTTTAAAGTTTTTGAGTTAGTTAACTTATTGAATGACCCTTTTAAAGATAAATACAAAATTCAAATTAAAGTTATCAAATTCCATGGAACACATAAAGTATATTCTAACTACATTGCTGCTTCTATTGTCACAAATATATGATAAAGGGCAGAGATTTCAGCGTCCTAAAATTAATTAAGAAGGGGATTGTGATAAATAGATCAAAATCACTTGCATAAAATTCTGAATACATTATTGGGTTACATGTATACGATGAGTAATTGGAAGTGTTATTTGATTGATAATAAATTGTTTGCAAAAATTAGGATCCTCTATCTAGATTATATATTGGGCAAGGAATGGGATATACAAGTCGGCATAGTTTTGGTAATTTCATATGTATGGTAGGCTAACTATCACTTTTTTTCATAGCTAATACAAAAATAATTTAGTTTGAGATATTAATTCAAAAATAATAATGTCAGAAAATAACTATTTTTTTTTTTTGTGAAAAACTAATTTTTTATTTTTTTTAAAAAAAAAATCTAATAAATAAAAAAAAAAACACTCAACTTAACCTGACCCGATATAATATTCAACCCATATATATTACTAATAAAATAACCATTCTCAACATAGGATCTTCTCTCTTACTAATTTTTAATAACAAAACTAACATAACATACTTTATTAACTAAAATTTTTAAAATCAGTAGTCACTACAATCTATTTTGAGCTATTATTTAATTTTTTTATTATTATAACTTAATAAATAAGAAGTTATTGGTTATTTAATTTTATAATAAACACGTCGTATTTTATGATGATTTTTTTTCTTCGATAATATTGCAACAGTAAATTATGCAAGACGATAAATTTAAATAAAAAATCCTATTTTCAACAAAAAAATGTGCATCAATAAAAAATGTGTTTTTTATTTATTAAATTTTATTTTAGAAAAAGATGAAAAATTGATTGTCACCGGAAAGTAATCATTTTTTGACATTGTTATTTTTGTGTAACTATCTCAAAGTTTAAGTTATTTTTTTGTGTTAGAAAATATGATTAACTTATTTTTATGAAAAAAGTGATAGTTAGATTACTATTTATGAAATTTTCTTTCATATTTTATTTTTGGATACATATTAAATTGATAAATATTTACTCATACTTAATGTTTACGCTAAATAAAATAGTTAATTCTATATTTCTACCTATTAAAAATTAAAGTAAGAAATACATTTATTTTCCAATTAATAGTTTGAATAATTATTTAACGGACAAATTAAGGGGATTTTGGGGTTGTACTTTAGCTGATTAATTATTCCACACCTCTCGTCTTTGGCCGTGTATACTTATTCACAAATGTTAAAGCCTAAATAAGATATGAAACTTTAGCTCATATTTTCATATCTTACCCTATTTAGTTCAAAGGAAAAAAAACAAAATAATTCCTTCATTTAATATTATGATTTTAATTTTTTGATACTTAAAAACTAATTGAGCGTAATATTCATGTTTATCATCCCAGATTTAAATAATATAATTTTGGGTAAATTAAAGTGAAAAATTAAAATTTGATGATTGGGAGCTTGAAAACTTACAAATAAATTTTGTGATTTGTTGAATTCTCTAATTAATAAATTGATGATGGGGGCTACTGTTAAAATTTACAGCTATTTGAAGAAGATTTGAACTATTCCGTGATGTTTATGATCCATTTCCATCGTTAAAGTTCGTAGGAAATGAGACCTAGGCTTATCTTAATATGTACAATGTTATATATATTTTAGGAAACGAGACCTAGGCTTATCGTAATAATATAAAAATATGTATAAGTACCTCTTGTATACTTTTATATAAGTTGATACATTGGGTATAGTAAGTGTTCAATATTATATGTCATGTATATAATTCTGTGGCCAGAAAAGGTAACGAGTGTAAAAATCAAAATATAGATACCTAGTTTATGTTGTGATGGATTATATATTTTTGAAAAAATCTCAATAATATCATTTGTATATCCAAATCATAAAAATTTAGAGAACACACAAAGAATATTCCCAGGTACCACTGAAAGTAGAACAGGTACATGGGAAGTGCATACTGGAAGCAGAGGAGGTTCTTTAGAAGGGCATTTAGGGCGTGTTCGGCAAGTATTTTTTTAATTTTCATTTTCGTTTGATTAAAAATTTTAAAAAACATTTTTTTTAAAATACAAAAAATAATTTTTATAATAAAAAAATAAAATAAGTAGCAGTGTTTTCTACCAAATCTCACTCCTACTCCCACCCCGCCCCGCTCCTTGATCCCCAGTCCCCCAATCCACATCACTCCATTTCTTTTTTAAAAAAAGATTAAACTGTTGTAGGATAAAACTTAACAAAATGCTAAACTAAAGATAATAAAAGACAAGTAAGGTAATAAGTGAGAATGGATCTTTTGTTTCGTACACATATATTACAAGAATAAGGCCATCTTTATGGAGACTACTTGCCCATTAATTTACTATTTTTTTTTATCTCCAATAAAGATATGGTACTTGGAGCTCAAGAAATATAATTTTCTTTGGCTAGATATTGATCATTTCTTGGGGGTTAAGTATGCCACATAGGCATTCATATCATAATACTCCCTATTGGATGTCCATATAAAAGAAAATCATATATAATTATATGTAATACACATTACTTGCTGCCTTATTAAAAACCTTATTATGAAAATCAAGTAATATAAAATCTTGGTGAAGAAAAAAAGAGTACAATGCATATTTTACTCCCCCTGATGAAGACCATGGTTTAATCGATTAAGCCTTCACATTCCAATCTTGTGTACCATATTCTTAAGAGTTGAAGTTGGTAAAAATTTGGTGAATAAGTCCACCGGATTATCACTGGAACATATTTATTGTACATCAATATCAGTGTTCTTCTGAAGATCATGTGTGAAGAATAACTTTGGGTTATTCTGAAGATCATGTCCCCTTTGATGAAACCTCATTTCAATTGGGTTATGCGCATAACAGTGTCTTCATACAGATTTGTAGGTACCTTGGCATCACACTTTCGGCCACATCTTTCTTTGATAAAATGTATCATCAACTGATGAGATTCGGGTTACGAATCACAATACAAGATTGAGGGAGAAAGAAATAAAAGAAAAATATATGCGGAAGCTTGAACAGTTTATCGATTTATGGCCAACAAGAGACTTTATAGTTTCACCTCCCAATTGACCCAATAAATAAGATCAAGAAACCAGTTCAAGTAATCAAAGAAACAACATGAATCCTCAAACGAAAGCACCTTCGATTAAATTGAAAATAAAGAAGTTAAAGTAGCAAATAAAGGAATGCACCTCTAATCACTCAACTAAGCTATAAACTATGAACTATAATACTAACTATAATCAGCCAATGACTCTTAACATTCATCAAATTTGTCTATGTAAAACCGAAAGAAAACCCTCTATTTATAGGCCAAGCCCCAACTAGTTCCAAAGTGGTGGAATTTGGAGAATTTTTCCCTCATCTAATTTAAGTACAATTGGAATAAGTCAAGAAGCTTCTAGACGGCCTTCTTGAGACTTCTTTAGCAGCCCATCTATTCTATTTTGGGTCAAATTTGTTCTCCTTATTTGAATTGGAATTGGTCAACCTCCCTTGGGCTTGAATCTTCGATTGGATCAATGTTTGGGCCACTTTTAGCTGGTAAATGGGTTGCTGGTCGGCTGTTTATTTTTGTTCTTCTTAGGCTTCAATTATTGATATTTTGCTAGTCCAAATATTGTACATTGTACTTTGGGGTTTGTATAATGTTCCCTATGCAACCATTTCTTCATCATATCTTGAAAGACTTTCAACTCCTTAGCTTGACTTCTTGTAATGAACCAACATTAAATTTTGAAACATCAGATAATCAATCATATCCTGTTGTTTTAGAAATAATCTTCTATATTGGTTTTTTTATTGCTTTTGTTGTCAAATCGCCTATTATTCCCCCTACACACATGGTTACCAGATACCCATGGAGAAGCACATTACAGTACTTGTATGCTTCTAGCTGGAATCTTATTAAAAATGGGGACATATGGATTAATTCGAATCAATATGAAATTATTACCTCACATCCATTCTATATTTTTTCCTTGGTTGATGATAATAGGTACAATATCGGTACGATTAACTCGTACAACGGATTAGCAATCCGCCGCTTTAGTCTACTCAGGCATCTCTCCCAATTGAAAAAGATAATTACTACATGAGATAGCACATACGATTGAAGCTTGATTGGCTTCTATGTTATCTTGGTTTCCATCCATGCTCGTATCATTTTCCTTTCTCGAAATGATTCATTCTCGAATCTAAACCTACAAAACATAAAAGAGAATGAATACAATACCTTGACTAACCACATCACAATAATAAAATCATCAAATGGCGGATGATAATGATGATAGTAAACAAAACAAAAATTAAGAATTCTAATTTGTTCAATTTATGATATATCCAAGCATCAATAGGTGTTAAAAGGAATAGATATCCAGCCACACTAATAGATAATTAGTTACTCCTAAATTCTAGACAAAGGTAAGACTAAAGACTCTACATAATTTGGACACAAAGCATGCAAGCACATAAATTTTCCATCCTTCAAGTAGTATTGTCTTCCCTTAAGTTAAGAATTAAATCTTCCCTATAGATAGATGTATCACCTACATACTTATGAGAATTTAAACTCTACTCCATGCATTATCCCTAAGAAAAACTTAATCTTCAACATGTCAATCTTAAGGTTAAACAAATAAAGTATTTTCTACACAAACCCTAGCCTTTCATAGAACCTCTCTAAAGGTATTGTGCCATAGTAATCACATGATACAACATGAGTTCTATAAGACTATATAAGAGCTATAGAACTTAACTCCAAGGCTTTTGAAAGTTCAATAATAAGTATAAGCCAAAAATACATACCACTGTTAGGCAAAGACAAGTGTAGAATATCAAACCAAATTAGTGACCAAGATGGTACGCTACATTGGTGCTCCTTTCCATGTCTTATTCCTGTAAAACCATGCACTTTAGGCCTAACTCTATACGATATTCTTCCATATTTGATAATGGGCCCCTTGGTATACTCTTCATCCAAACTTTGCTTGTCATGTTGACCAAACATTAACTCATACTTATCATAAGTACACAAATAAAGTTCATCACCATGGTCAAATGCAAAATATTTATAAACACATGTATTAGTGGAACTCCCTAATACCCAAATTATATCCGAAATTGTATACATTACAATGGAGAAAGTATCTCTTAAGTCAGCGTCAACCACTTATTTTTGGATCCCCTTGGAAGAATTACTTTTTTTACAGAAAGTTTCAAAATGAGAGATTCTGGAATGAAATCAATTTGTTAACTGCTCTTATTTTTAGCAACCCATTCGACATTCTCTTAGGCAATAGAACCGCATAATCCTACAAAAGAGAAAAAATGATACTAGACATATTGCTAGTATCTTAGTTAGTATGTAACATTAAAATAGTGTTGACAAGGCATACTAAGTCATGCCCCTCATCAACCCCTCTAAACATTCATTAGGCTTAGTTAACATACATACCTTAGTAATTGCAACCACTTCTTGTTGTTTATGCCCCCCTCCCCCTCTCCGACCCCTCCCATGTCCTGTCCTTAAGTTCTTTCATCACTTGGTAATCCTTACTTACTTGATAAAGAGTTAAAGGAACAAGTACATGTTTCCTACCCTCAAAATTGAAGGAGTATTTATTAGTTCGTCCTTGGTGAGTAACATCTCTATCAAACTGCCAAGTCCTTCTAAGTCACAAATGACAAGCTAATATTGGCACTATATCAAATACAAATCCATCCTTATACTTACTAATGCTAAATTTAAGACTTACTTATTTTAAGACCTTCATCTCACCACTACCATTAAGCCATTGTAGTTTGTAAGGACTAGGATATTTAAGTATAGGTAGCTGCAAGTGTTCAACTAAAGATTGACTTACTACGTTACTGCAACTTCCACTATCTATTATTAATGAAAATATCTCCTTTTTAATCTTGCACCGAACATGAAATAAGTTCTCTCTTTGATTTACTTTCTCCTTAGTTACAACTTGTCATGACCCAATTTCTCGGATCATGATGGCACCTCCTATACCACCATTATGAGAACCAAACCCCGTAGTCCGTAGCTGAAATAGAGGACTACTACAATTAATGCAGAAGAATATGAAAAAAAATAGAAAAGATAACAAAGAATTGCGGAATACACCCAAGACCCGATGTCAATATCAAATGAACCACTAAAATAGAACAACAAGGATGGAAAATATACAATATCCAAAGGTCTCCAAAATACAATAGAGATAATCAAAATATGATGCTTAGGGAAATAGGATCAAGCTGCACGCCAAGCTCACCCTGAAACTCTGATCAAGGGAGAAACGAACGATCAGCGAGCTGAATCACGATTGAGGACCTTTACTCAGATTTGCACAAGTGCAAGTGTAGTATGAGTACAGGCCGCTAAAGAAACCTCTAATCAGTAGGCTTCGAGGCCCACTGAGCACATAACAATAATAAAACCAATAAATAACAAAATACAAAAGCAAATAGGACAATCAGGAAAACTAGCTATCGAATATGAGCAAATGTTACATAGACAGATAATGTTAGCTAATCACATAACATGATCACATGTATTATAAAAGAACCTGAGGTAGGAAAATATGACCATCATGTTGAAGAGTACCATTGGAGTCAACAGAAGCTAAGTATGCTTCCCCTGTTAAAGCCTGCTCACGAAGATCAACTAACCTCACATCTTTAAATCGGCACTCTCATATCTGGTCTAACAATGAAGACTTGGCCTCACCATATGCCAATATATGCCTGGTGTCTGAAAGATCAAGCCTAACCTACTGGTTAGACAATAACTGGACCTCTACTGGCAATGGCCTTTCAGAAATTGACAAGGCTGCTAGGTTACCCATACTGACCGCCTTCCGACTCAAGGCATCTGCTACAATATTATCCCTACCCAGATGATATAGAATAGAGATATCATAGTCCTTCAGTAGCTCAATCCACCTATGCTTCCTAGAGTTCAACTCCTTCTAGCTCATGATATACTGATGACTACGATGGTCAGTAAAGATCTCACACTGAACCCCATACAAATAATGCCTCCAAATCTTAAGCACAAATACTATTGCTGCCAACTCTAGATCATCAGTAGGGTAGTTAAGCTCATGTACCTTCAGCTGCCTCAAAGCATATGCAATAACTCGACCTTGCTGCATCAACACACATCCCAAACCAATACCAAAAGCATCACAATACACGGAG
>JBDJHY010000049.1:5575027-5585248 GCA_039654485.1 Withania somnifera | reverse complement strand
TAAAATCATTTAGTGACCAAAATTTGACTTTTGGTGACCAGATTCGTTTGTCACTAAAGACCATTTTTCTTGTAGTGTGTAATCCATTTGGATAGACCATTCCAAGGTACTTTAGTTCCCCTATAATTTTACTAATTCGTGAGAACATGCCTTCAATAATAAATAATAAATTAATTAAAAAAGAAAAAATATTTAAAAATTTAATATAAAGGCAATAGAAAAATTCTCCCGAGGTATACAGTCACCCTGACATCAGCTCTCTAGTAAACGAGAAAAATCTTCCCGGGGATCAACCCTGAAATAATTCATACTCATTTTCTAGAGAGCTGATCCTTGATTCCTTTACCTTTTTGGTTTCTTTGTAGGTCACTTCTGGTTTGTTCCACGTCTTTTTTGCAGTATCACATGCAAATATTTTGATGTACTCTGATCCGCTAACTGCAAAATAAAGCAACCTAATTGCTCTAACATTAGTCTAAACTACTTCTTGTTGTTACTTTGTGACTTCAAAGGTTTCTAGGTAAATTTTTTTTATTGAATTCTTGTCCTTATCCTTGAAGGAAATTCCTAGAATTGGCTTTAGATCCTTCTTGATTACAACTAAGCCTGGTAATCATCAGATTGCTTGAAGATTCTGAATTTTTTCTTTCAGTAGGAGTAGTATTGTCTATTCAGTATGGAGGCGTGGTTTGAGGAGTGGTCTTCTTGTAGAATAGTAGTGTTATTTGATAATTTGTCATCAGATCTTTGCCTCACGTGTTGTTGGGCGACTTTTTATTAGATATTGCTCTAATATCAATTAATATTCGATTAAGAGGGGTGAATTGAAATTTTAACTCTGAAAGTCGACTTATCTTTAGCTTATAAGTTGACTAGATACTTGGCGAAATAATTAGTGGCTAAGACGACATAATATATATATATATATAATGTGTGTGTGTGCGCGTATAGAGAGGGAAGGAAATACTTAAAGAAGAATACAAATATTTTGTATTGGTTCGGATTACCAGAGTGATGTCAACTTTTAGTTTCCTTAGGTTACAAGGGCTCCATTAGATCAAGTACGAATAGCTTGGAAAAGTACTGAGTTTGTGAACTGAAATACAGTTCCTTGTGACTGATACAGTCTCTACCCTGATAGCTACCTATTTTCTTCTTTCTTTTATGTCGCAGATTTTCAGCAAATAACAGTGAACATGTAAAAATATAGAACTAGCTAGGTTGCCCAACTAAAGTTGTATGTGGCTTCTCAGAATTGAGCGACTTTTAACAGGCTTGTCAAAAGTGTTGGGAATCATTCTTCTTGATTGAGTGTCGACTCTTCTAAGGTAACCCAGGGACCGACTCAACCATACGAATTTGGATGTGTGTGATTGACAGCTTGATATGTGGGATTGGTTGAACCTTAAGTTGCTTATTTTCCTTCTTGGTCTGAACCGTGCTGAGCTTTATCCATTCATCACGCTCAGATTTTCTGGATATGGCAATCTTGAGCTGTGATATTGTGCCTTCCTTATAGAGGTTGAAGTTTTCCATAATATGGTTCCTTGATTATCTTCTTGTAATCAATCACGATCCAGATGATCTCTTCCCGAGAGTGTGATCAGCATCCTTGATTTTGATCCTTGAGATCTTGATATGCTTTAGTCCATAGTTCCCTGCATAGAGGTTTATGTGAGTGTCTTAATTGAAACTTTTCCGGACTTTTAAGGCTAACATGTGTCATCCAATCAAAATGTAAGTTTCATAGAATTACATATTTGATTAGTCGTTTAAAACTGGAGCAAACTTAAATCCAAACATCATGTATCAAACCAGTCGTGAGATTTTATAGCGCGTAGAGAGAGAGATTACGGAAGTGCGCTTATATGAATAAAACAAATAGGTCAATCAGCATATAAGATTATTAAACCAATATAACTTGATTTCTCAATCAAAAAGCTAGAAATTGTTAGTTGATTTTTGAATAGCTCTCTCTTAGCTGTGTGTGATCAAAAAGCACACAGCAATAAAGCTAGTATTTATGCGCTTTATCAATTTTCAAATGTAAGACGTTCTATCTGACAACATTATTAAACTAATACTTTGATAATGTGAATATCTAACATTATAAACTAAGATGGCAGGTTATTAGATATCTTTATTCTAATCAATGATGACAAGCCAGATGATGAAATCGCACACATTTTTTAGATTTAAGCTAGTACCCTAAGTACTCGAATATAAATTTTGGAAGTTTGATTAGCTGCGTATGGTATCCGGAATGATTAAATTAATCTGGTACTACTACTACTTAGGGATAAGGCAAAGGTTTTGTCAGGTTAATATTTTTTAAAAGTTTGATATCTGGAATTATCTCAATTAAATTTAGTACAACCAGTTTGGCCCGTATAATATACGTACTTTGAAGCTTTAGATTATATATGTCTAACTCTCTCATCGCGATAGTCATTTCTTCCTTTCTGACTCATAAGAACTGATGACGATGGTGACAATTCATCTACATCGGGTGAAATTTCTCAGAATAACTCAGTGAAATACATATTTAAACTGCATTGATAGAGAAAAAACTTTACGACATTGGTGTATATAACTTGTATATTTTTTATATTATAAATAGACTGATTAACTGAACTTTCACCACATTATATATATCCAGATATATATGATTCTTATAAAAATATGTATACAAACTCTTCATGTGTCACTCACAAAAACTTCACAAATTCAATTTATAAGTTCAATATCTTGGTAGGAAAAATTTAACCTGATAATTTGGAACCTTCTAGCACAAATCCAGATTATTCTAATTTCAGAAGCAAGTACAAGACATATTGTGGTAAAACAAAAGATAGAAACTGAAAAACAAGACATTCATTTTATTGATGTTGGACTTTCTACGTGATAAGTTAGTTTATTTTCTACGTCGTATCAGGCTTCTATGCAAAATGTGACGTAGTACCGTTTATCTGACAAACTCAAATCATTTTCATATACCCAAAAGAAATGGGTAATATAATAATCAGACTTGTTTTACTCATCTAGGAAACAAGCTTCCAGTGAATGCAAATAATAACTTTAGCTACAGATCAAAAGAATAAGGACAAAAATAATCGAATAAAATAAGAATCTATATTGGTAAATAGTAACAATATAAGTCACAAGAAAGTCCAGCATAAAACATTTATTTAGTAGTTGTACTTGTAGATGGCATAAATTGGCAGCTCATAGTCAGAAGGTATACAAAAGAAATCTAGTTCAATCTCTTCTTCTGTTAGCTTTGTACCAATTATATCCAAAGAGTTGGAATCTACCAAAAACTTTTTTAAGATAACTCTTGGTTCCCATCAATATTAACCCTTGTGAATTATATTATGTCACATAATATAAAGTCTACATTACACCATTTCAAGTGCGATCCTTTTCTGAACCCTACTAAAATGAAAAATTGTGTGCAAACTGATTATATATATAGTTTGTATATGTAGATTATTAATTAGAGGGTCTCATGAGAGAGTAATGGAAGCCAACTTTGTGAGGCCAGATTTGAGGTCTCAATATCTGCTGAGGGAATCCTGATGATGCTGCAGCAGTTGCAAATAGCTGAGGAGGATGAGGAGAAGGAACATTATTGGTTTGCCATTGTTGAGTATCTCTTCTATCGCTGCTGCTTGGAAACTGAACCTGTATCATCATTCATGACAATTTGAACAACCTTTGATGAAAAGACGACAAAATTATATTGCTAGCTAGAGAAATTATATTATTTACACTACATCGAGGATTATTTGGCTCAAAAAAAGATTATCTTAGGATTATAACCACGAAAGATAATCTATCTCTTATATGAGATCGATAATCACACGATTTTGGTTTTAAGTTTTTTCTTGGCTTTAGCTGATACCCACATTAATCAATAACAGGACACATTTTATAGTCCCGAATTTTGTACTGGAATAACCCCCTAATACATGTATCCAGACGGCTTACATTACCAGCGTAATTTAACTTATTATAAGAGATGTTTTATTTTTCGGACAACTAGTTCCACTTAAGGCAGCTACTTGTATCACAAGAAGAGTGGCAGATTTTTTAAAAGATCATGGGATAAATTGCGACAAACTAAGTGAATAGTGAGCAATGGATTAGTAAAAAATCTGTTGTCAATTCCTTTTATTTGTCGGTGATAGGTGATAGTTATTTTAGTGATCTGATTGTGCAAACAAAAATTAACAAGTTAAAAATAATGTGAAATTGGTTACTCACTTGATAATTGGAGGTGGTGAACTGTGGTGGAATCATTTGGGAGTCACCAGCTCTAATATATTGGCCAAACCTGTGCATTTCATTGGTATTTGTCTTGAAGGAGCCTGGAGAATGAAGGTGTGTTTGGCTCAAGAGTTGCAAGGTTTCCATCTCATTGTACACGTTTCTTCTTCGGCCATCGATATCAATTGGACAAGATTGCTGCAGAAATTGAAAAATGTGCTATAAAAAGTAAGAAAATGTAATAGAGTTTGGAAGAAATTAAGCTACAAAAAGTAAATTTACTCATAGACATATAGAATGGAGAGATAAATATACTATCGTCTTATTTTTAAATTTTGTAAGGTATATGGAGAGGGATCTCTAATTTTCACCTTTAATTAGAGGTTTCAGTTCAAGCATTCCATATAGAAAAATTCTAAGGGAGTTAAGCATTTTTCCTTTTGAAATTTCATATTGGAGACGTAATAAAGATACGAAATATATACCAAATACATAAGATAGAAAATAATAATATATATGTATGTACTTTGGGCCTCGACCCTTGGTGCTGCCCATCAACATCAAATTGCATAGAAGAATTTCGATCCTTATTAGCATCCTCCATTTCTCGGCTGCTTTGCTTCGAGCTAGAGCTACCTAAGCTTAATTCAAGGCAGTGATTTGCTACCTTGTTAGTAGATTCTGAAAAATTCAAGTTACAAATGTTCGTGATCAGAATTATTTTTTTTATATGTGTGTTTCGCGGGAATTACCGCACACTTACTACAAATTAGAAGCAAAAGAAAAATTACAAATATTTACCAGTTGAATTAATTTCATTTTCATAAATTCTAGGATCGAAATTGGTGACTGCATCCTTGCCATTATACTTGATGGCAGCTTTATCATAAGCCCTAGAAAAAGAATGTACAAGAATTTTATTTTTATTTTTAAAGAAGATTTTTTTGTCCCGCTAGCAGCAATTCTAGTGCAAGAAATATAATTTAATAGTAGTTGGCAAAGAAAAATTCAAACACCACACAAACCTGGCTGCTTCATTTTCAGTATCAAAGAGTCCCAAATAAACGTGCCTGTTCGAAAAGAATTAGAAAATAGGTATTAACGGCATTGAAAATGGTAATTAGAAAATAAAGATTATTCCTTGAAAGTGAATTGAAATAAATTAGGATAATATTTTACTTTTTGCCTAACAATTGGGCCATTCTAGCTTCCCATCTACCACATTTGTGCAAGGTCACCCCTCTATACTTGGAACTTCCCCTTGGAAAACCAGTGCTTTGTCTCCGTAGGACATGCACGAATTCTTCCTTTGTTAGATTCTTCATCTGCACAATATACAGCAAACCAAGAACAATATTACAACATTCTTTTAAAACAATCTCTCGGTTGAATGAATCACTTTGAAATTTAGATATACATGCAAAAGATCCCACCATATAGTCCTTAAATTTTAAATTTATAATTTCAAACGCTAAATGGGTAGTATAGCTACTTGAATCTAAATATCTAAGTCTTTAAATTTAAATTCTGAACCTCTATCCATAGATATAGAGTAAACAACTGTTGAGGATAGGGGGAGGTCACTATTAAAGATAAGAGAGAGAGTGAAACAAAAGTAGTACCCCAGCTAGAAAAGCACATTCTTTCATATAGTCTGTACACTGATCTGATCATATCATGAACTTACCTGTTTTAAGTCTTCCTCATAATCCTCCAGGTTAAAGTTTATGTCTGCCTCCACTCCCCGGAACTTTATTGCTGCCCTATCATACGCACTGCAACAACACATTCTTCAATCTTTTAATCCTCCCCATAAGGTTTTCTTTATTTATTTATTTTTTCGTCAAGTTTTCTTCTCCCATTTCAACGAACACAACAATGCTAAAGTTCAAAAAGAAAAAATCAATCAAAGAGCTCACCGAGCTGCGGCATGTGCTGTATCAAATCCACCTACAAAGATAATATCCGAGAAAATCACCATTTGAGATTAAACTTCAAAATAGATACCAACACACTAAATGAAACCAAAACGTACCTAGATAAACTTGCTTTCCACAATCCCTGCGAGATAATATATATATATATATATATATACATACAAAATGAGAAACACAAGTGAATATTATATGGATAAAGTTCCAATTAGAAGAATAAAGGAATAAATGCCAAAGAGAAAACATTGAAAGGGAGCTAATTAAATGACCACCAAAAAGGGCAGCATGATTCTTAACCAGAACTCTAGAGTAAATTAGTAAAAGCATACACGTGTAATTAGGAGCTGACCATATATGTGATTCCCAGCGGCCAGTTCTCCGATAAAAAGTAACACCACGGTACTGTGAACTCCTAGATCTTGGACCACGCCGGCTCTTTTTCATTGGCTGCACCTGCACTTGCACTTGTTGCGACAAGTCACTAGCCTTTCCCAATACTGTTGACAAATTACCAGATGGCTCGGGTTGATAGAATTCTACTCCAGCCCAATGGGCCCTTGGAAATCTACAAGATCTATCAGCCTCAATATTTGTGCTTCCATTATTTTCCGACTCATCAACCGGAAAAAACTGCCGAGTAACTGGCAGCCCACTTTCCGACGACAAGTTGTCGTCAGTATTACTAGGAGGAGCTATCATAGAGAACCCAAATATTTTACTAACATTACTTCTATTTTTCCTGCCTTTTATTTGTCCATTACTGTCTTCTAATTCTTCTTCTTCCTCTGAACAATATGATTCCTCAACAGCTGATGAGCTTGAATTTGAAATGGATCCAACACCTTTACCTTCTTCAGATTCATGATCTCTTCTATGATCTGTACAGTTGTTTAGATTCCACATTTCTTTCTCGACAGGGCAAACAGCCATACAAGATATAGAAAGAAAAAGAAAGGAGAAGAATTCCGTTTAGGTCTCTCTCATCTGAGCCAAAATTGAACCATGGCTTAAACTTGTTCACATATAAATATTCTCTTTTTTTTTTTCTTTTGGTTGTTTCTTTCGACTAAAGAGATATGTGGAGTTGAATATGAACTATAATGGTAAAATGGAGCTTTTTATTCAGTCTTGAAAGAATATATAACACAAGAAAACATATGACTTGTAGAGAGAGGTCAAGTTGTTGCAAGAAAAGGTTATAGAGAGAGTTTCTGTTTTTTCCGTTCCTTTTTTACTTGTCTGACTTCACGCCCATTTTTTAAAATTATTTTCCAATTTATTTTTACTTGTAGACTTTACATTTTCCCCAAAAAGTAAATAAATGAACTACATTTATTATTGATAATATCATATTAATAGTGTATAATCTTAATAAACTTGAAAGTAAATAATTAATATTAAAAAGAAAAAAATCTCTCTTGATAATGTCAAGTGGACAAATAAATTTTTTTAAAAAATAATATAATTAACAAGTAAAAATAAAAATGGAGGCAGCGAGGGGGAGGGGAGTGGAAAAGTACTTATTAGGGATTTATTCTACTAAATTATCTTTTGTGAGTTATATTTTGAAAATTTAAGTTTGATTACTAGTAGTATTCAATATATGTGGTTACTATGATAATTAAGGATAATACAGGAGGAAAAGACTAGTAAATTCTCTTATAAAGGACGAGTAAAAAAAGAGTCTACTTTTGTGTAAAGGATAAGTAAAAAATAGCAGAGGCAGTACCACTTCTTTCATTTTAATTTGTGTAAATTTATTTGATTTGATATGAGTTTAGAAAAATAATAAAAGAGTTTTAAAAATTATGATATTAAATATATCATAATATTTTATTAGTTATAAGAGTTCCAAATTATGAAATGGTAAATATATCATATTACATATGACTATGAAAACTTCTCAATCATAAATATGTCATATTACATATGACTAAAAAACTTCTCATCAAGAATATAATAAAACATCTAAATTAACTTTTATTTCAAAATTAAAAAAGATGTTTTTAAACAATTAAAAAGGAGATAAATTCGTTGAGGGAGTAGACTAAAGTGGAAGTACACGTTATTTCACTACTAATAACTAATTGTAGTATTTCCCAAGATCTTGTGGAATTCCTCTCTTACTTGCCCAATACAGTATAAATAAGCCACGCTTAGCACCCCTAAACGAATGTAGCCAACTATAGCCATAATGTCATCCCTTACATTTAATTATATACACCGTTAAGCATTAAAAAAAGTTGCACATAACATAATATATATAATTTAACATATACATTTTTATCTTTAAGATGACTAATTTCATTTTTTAAGAGGATTAGTTTGTACCTATATTTTGTTAAAATGATTTATATTAGGAAAAAGAGTCAAATGTATCCTTCAAATATTTAAAATAGCGTACATTTATCCTCCGTTGATTTTTGGTATCAAAAGCATCCTTTCCATCTATTTTTGGGCCACAAATGCCTCCAAACTAACAAATGTCTACATGAGTCATTTAGAACGCTTATATGACAGTCAATGACAAATAAAGAATCAAAATTCACCCTCAACTATTGAAAGCAGCTCAATTATACGCTCCATTTGCTTTTGGTATCAAAAATATCCTTATTGTCTAGTTTATGATAAATTTCATGGAATCATTTTGTTTTAAATCCAAACTTTCTTTTGTTGAATTTTTTATGGGTTTAATGAAACTATTTCTTTCGAAGCCAATGTTAAAATCTTTTTTAAAATGATGATTTAATTATTTTTTTAGTTTAAATGAGTTTAAGTATTAGAAAAAGAAAAATTATTTAAAATTATGATACATTAATTCAAACCATCACATATTAAGGTTCAATTCAAAATTATCCTAAAATCTGTGAAATGAATTCTCATATGCAAACGAAACAATATTATTTGCAAGTTGCTAACAATAGGTTCCTACGGTAAGTTACTGTAATAGAAGATGATACTTAAAGTCTTTAACAAGTCAAATATGTCACATGTATTAAAATAAAGAGGGTATTAATATTAAAAAGAAAGATTAAAATAAAAATCCGAATATCACTCTATTCTAATATATTCAATGTTATGTCTTAATATTTTTTTCTAATAGATTAAGATGGCACTACATATGGTATGTAAAATAAAGATTACTTTTTTAAAATTAATTTAGTTTTACTACATTAAAGAAAGAAGTATGAACCATGCTTATCAATTATTATATTAATATTTAATAACTATAAAGAAGGCTGTTCTTATTTACTTTATTTTATTTTATTTGATCTTTGGACTTTTGGATATATATTACTTTACTTTTTTGGTAGAACTTTCTCTTCCATATATCTTTAGTTTTCTTCCTTCTCATAAATCATATTCCATTCTCCTGTCTGGTATCTCCTGACGAAAGAACAAAAATCATATAAAAATAGAGTAAATTGTGTTATATTAAATTAAAATTATAAATTCATATGATCTACTTTGATTTATTTAGACAACAATATGTTATGTAAGAATCACTTGTTGACAGATTGAGATCAACCATCACATAAATGTAAAATTGAGCAATTTTCAATAGTTCAAAAGCAATTTGGATCATTTCTTTTGCCGTGTTAGACTATCATGACAGCATCAGTTGCAAGCTTAACAGTCTAAGGATAGAGGAAACTCACCGTCAGCCACCTAAAGTTGGTACTGTCTTTCACTTAGACACCTTAACTAGACTTGTTTCATTTTAGACACCTAACGAAATGCACGGGCCGATCATCTAACTTTTTTGCTGAGTTGCCATTGTATGTGATTTTCACATCCTTTAGGCTCATGAACAACCTAAAATTTCGCCTTTTTTTTTAATTTTGAATTTTTTTTCATTTCCTTATTCTTCTTCTTCTTAATTCTTTTTCTCATCCTCTTTCTCCTTCATTTAATAATTCACCATTAACAAAACTTTCACCATTGTTATCTTCTTCATAAAAAAATGAAGACTACTGTCATTTTATATCAATATAATTTAATAATAAATTTCATTTAT
>JBDJHY010000049.1:5544077-5554548 GCA_039654485.1 Withania somnifera | reverse complement strand
AACTTAGGCCTCTAGGAGTACTTGTTGGTGTGCCATCCTGGTCGGCGGACCAACTTGGTGAGCCAGAGTAGTTGACTGACCAAGTTCATGCGCCAGGATTGGTGGCTGACCGCCAGCCTTGGCCCTTGGTGTGCCAACTTGGGCAGTTGGGTCTTCTCCTACCTTGCCAAGCTCAAAAGCTTCCCACGCGTTGTAGATCATCATTTGACATCTAGTGTCTAGGGATTTTACTTGTGGTATCTTGTTAGCATCCCCTATTCTGGCATTGAACCACAACGATTATGTGTTAAGTGATATGGTTTTGGATTTTATCTTACTCAGTATGGGATGTTTCTAACCATATCCTCCTCCCAATACTGGCTCATCCGCTCTTCTCCTTATCACATAGTGGACTTCTTATTACCGTGTTACTTTAGGCAACTTTTGGAACGGTTGAATACATTTACTTAGTCTATGCTGAAGTAGCCAGGTGGCAGCATTTGTGTTAATTATCCTCTTATTACTGTAATACTTGCACACATGGTTACCTGATTACCTTCCTCAACTCAAGGACATTTGCTTTGCTGTATGGAGGAGCTATGAAAATGCACTTAATTATGTGTGCAAAACCAAAGATTTTCTGACGCTACAAACAAAGCTTTTAAGGTTCATCCAACTTGACTTGTAAATGCAGACATTCAATGAGGTCCAAAAGTTGATTAGTAAGACCAAGGGGAAAGTGATTGGTGATTTGATGACACCTGCTCCTCTGGTAGTTCGGGAGTCTACCAATCTTGAGGATGCAGCAAGGTAGAATCATTTATTATTGATTTCAGCTTAATCTACATTCTTCCTTTAGCCAATTTTATGTTTCTATTGCATAATAGGAAGAGGCAGCAAACCGTTTCTCATATGTACTCGTCTAATTTTTCAGACTTCTGCTCAAAACAAAATACCGCCGGCTTCCTGTTGTAGATAGTGATGGAAAGCTAGTAAGATTCTAAGAGCTAGCTTTTGTGCATCTGAACTTCTTTACCTGTGATGTGCTAATTAATCAATTGTTCTTATAATGAAGGTGGGAATAATAACAAGGGGAAATGTTGTGAGAGCTGCCCTTCATTTGAAACGGGTCATGGAAATGGAACGCCAAGAGTGATCAATTGAATTCAGCAGTACACGTGCATAGATGTAGTTCTGTTCGAGAAACGTAGAATCGTATGTTCTGCTTTTCCCTTAGAGGAGGGGTGACATAAGGCAGCCAAACTTAATAATAGCAGGATTTGCCAACCAGTCCAACCTAGGATATTTATGTAAAATTTTAGAAGATGAAAATGAACCGTCCTCAATTTGCAAGATATACAGAGCTTATGTTGTAGATAATAGTTCCACGGCTAGATGAAAAATATGTGCGAGTCCACTCCTCACAGGTATGAGCCACAGAAGAACGTTTCATTTGTAATTGGAGGGAATTTATTTTAGGTGGACATTGAAAAAGGAGGTTTCTTATAAAATGTTTTGATTGCATTTCATTTTTGGGAAGTTACATTTAGTGGCGCAGCCAAAGAATAGTTACCGTCACTATATATATAATATTATACACTAATTGTACATCTTCTACCTAATTTTTTGGATGCTTCGGCTATTTAAATATATTTTCCTTCCATGTTTTTAAGGAAAAAAAATGTGGCATAACAAATCTTTAACAATAATTATATTTCATAACAGTTAACAACAAGTACCATCAAAAACAACAATAATAATATTTTAAAGAAGAGAAAAATGATTTTCTCAGATACATCTGAAAAGATTTTCTTTTTCTATCTCACGCCACTTGCCATGTCAAATCGAGATTTTAAATTAAACTTCTCTTACTTTACTCAGATCACACCATCTTCCCCATAGTCTTCCTTCCTCTCTCAAGATCATGGCCCACAAAATCAGGCAACCGATCAAATAAGTTGATAATTCTATTTTTATCCATATACTCATTTTGGTCATTTATTGTATTTCTTGTTTTAATTATTTTTAATTTTCTTTAATCATCAATAAGTGAGTATTAGACAGTTTTTAGAGGGCTTTGAAGTGCTCTACAATGGCAGAGCAAACACCAAATAGAAGATTACTAGAGGTGTACCCCACACCAATTTCAACTTAGTTAACGCACCATCATTTGGGTTGGGTGTATCTCAAGGCGTTAATCTATATGCAGGATCTGTCGCTGCTCAAAAACGAAATCAGTCTCAGTAACGTAGTGTATAGGCAAGTTTTGCAATGACCCTGTCAAAATGACAGAACTCTTGGAATCTATGTTAATTGCAAAGGTTAATGCCACCCTATCTCCAAATTTCAATGAAGACGACAAACCGGTAAAAAGAAAAAAAAAAAAAAAAAAGCCAAAGAATTTTACCAGCAAAAATTTATCCAACAAATTTCAAAAAGTCCGTGTATATACTTTTGGTGAAGATGTTTTAGAGGAAGCTCCACAAGTTAATGACGTTCAAAGTAAAACGTATTTAGATGTATGTCAAATTTATTTGGGCTCACTGTAATATCTAATGCAAATTTGATATATATTTTGTCTCACTCTGATCCGGTCGAAAATCGATTTTTCGACATAGACTATTTTCTTCTCATCGAAAAATATCTAAGACCTTTTTACCAAAACAAAACCTAAATTCCTTGCTCCTCGAAAAATTGAATTAGATTCTTCCCTCCAGATATTAATGAGGTGGGCTGAAAGAATAGAGCCTAACTTAGATAATGAGGCTCAATTGTATTTGGCTAGCAAGATAAATTGAGCCAAGATAAATGAAGCTCAATGTAATATGTATATTGATGCATGTGAAAACAACAAATATGTGTTCTGGCTATCAAACTAGATATGTATTTTTAGCTCACAAGATCATTACACTCATTTGTATTTGGATACCAACACAGCTAAATACTCAATGCAATATGTATAGATATATATAGCTTGCATTTTCATAAGTACATTTAATAATGTATTTAAATTAATTGTATTTGTGTTTAACTTGATAATTTCTCTATACTTGAGCAATGTAATTGTAACAGGATTTTAAGATGCAAGCTTGCCACACATCTTTTCTTCAGTACTTTGATAAGTGTTTATGATCATGTTTTGTATTTGTACCCTACGTAAATGCTCAAATTATATTTATGTACAGGTCTGCCAGTAAATATATGTTCTAATGTGTTTTTTCAACCTTCTCATTTGTATTTATATCTTATTATTTGCCCATTTAATAGGTCTTTCGTGATAAAATATACATGCCTGGAAAACTGTCACGATCCAATTCTCATTTCATGATGACACCTACAACCCACCGTAGGCGAATCACCCAACATAAATATACAAGCGGAAATAATGGATAAAAGCAGAAGATAGTGCATAATTTAATAAAGGATACCGTAGAAGTCAATTACAGTAAAGAAAATCCCAAAATTTGGTAACAAGTACAATAAGTTGCTAAGTACAGTTACAAAAAGAAAAGTATAATAGACATAAATACATCTGTCTCAAAACAACTGACAGAAACACGAAAATAAGAGAAGGAAAAGTGGGCTTCGGTCGTCAGGAACCATCCTCTACCACTGAATCAGCAACTCAAGCACGGCAGCACAAATTAACGTCGGGTGCTTGTACTAGGAATTGGGTACCCAGTTGGCATTATAGGTTGCTTGGGTGCATATAAGAAATAAAAACAGTAAATAGACAGATAATGAAAGAAAGATCACAGAAGTCAAACAAGTAGAGCAACACATGGAAGAACTAACTAAATAGAACATCAAAAGATAATTAGTTCTATACAGCTAGCTGAAAAGTATCAGAGATTCAGACAAAAGAGATGAGACCATACCTGAATCCATGCTCAACTAACAAGAAAATATGAAATAATACAGATATGGCGGTATATCAGTAACCTCAAAAACAGTACAAAAGGAAAAGATGTTTACAGTCATGTCATAGAGTAATACAATGCACAAAGGAGAACCCAAGAAAGGAACTAATAATTGATACAAGTGCTATATAACGAAAAAAAGTGAACTTTAATCCTAACGATTGCCCATACACCCGAGAGATACAAACAAGTGTATGAAATCTCTCTGGCTACCCATACAACCGGAAAGTACAACCAGAAAACAACAAATAAGGGTAGAAATATGCAGAATGTTATGATGTGATACTAGTAAGAATCTCGTATACTCCTCCTCCAAACCCACAAGTCTGGCAAGCAAGACCTATGAAAGGTCGTAACCCATATACCACTATTCTCCTGTATACTCCTCTTCCAGTCGTCTGCAAGATCGGATCAACAAGGTCTATGGAGTTTGCAACCGCATACAACTCATAATCTCATACTATACTTGATTCTCTGCCGTGGCAATCTAAATATTCTCAACTATCAATAATTTTGCCCAACCACAATCGGGTTTAATTAGTAGAGAACTCAATGTCTAGCTAATTTTAAATATTTGCAGGATGTTCCTCTCATTACCAGGAACTTATACTCAAAGTTTGAAGTAAAACGGACCTAAGACCAAGCTAGATACAATGGATAAAGTAAAGAACAAAGTTGATTTTTTTTAAATTTGGGAATAAAATTCAATGAAATTAGAGTGGAATCTTACCAATAATTGAAGAAAAGATGATAAAAGACAATTCCCAATGTTACCCAAGCATACATGCAAAACCCCGAGGTTTAACAATGGAGGACATTTGAGTTTAAAGTGACAAGGATAGTGAAAATGAAAGAAAATTCGAGATTTTCAACATTTATACCCAGTTGAACAGTGCCTTGCGAGATTGCGGAATCCCAAATCTGGAAAACATCGTGTCACGTAGGGTCGACCATGATCGCAATGAAGAATTTCGATCAACAGAGAAATTTAATGAGCTGCGATCATGTAGGACTAGTCGCGATTGCGAAGCTGGGGAAATTTAACTCTCAACGATCGTAAAGGATTAGCTGTGATCACTAAAAAGAAAACCCTCAGGCACCATAAGTGGTGCACTAGGGAAAACTAGCTAAAATCCATACTTGAAAATAAGGCTCGCAATGAGTTCGAAACCTGATGAACACAAACCAAATATGCCACCTGTATGAAAATGACATTTCAGACACAATGGAGGAGGTAAATTTTTTATTTGATATGATTACGAAAGATGTTTACAAGACTCAACCCTCGATCAAAATTTTTAAAATTTTATCCGAGTACTCAAGATGAGTCCGACTAGCCCAAGACCCGAAACAATAGCTCAAATAATCCAAACTCGATATTTTGGAGCTGATGGAGCATTTATATTTTCTATCCGAGGTTTTGATCATCAAAAGTCAACTGAAGTCAAACTTTTGAAATCTAACATCCCTAAAAACACACAAAACTAGATAAAATTACAACCAAGGCCTTTGAACACGAAGACAGAGTCTGTCTATACCAAAATCCATGCTTTAGAGTTAACAAAACAGTTGAAATTTGATTTTGAGTTTGTTTTCATAGTATGTTGACTGGTGTCAATGATTTCAACAATTAAGGCTCTACGATAGGAAAACAAACATACAACTAATGAACAACCTAGGAGTCGAACCACCAATCTCGGTAAGTCATAAATGAATTAAAGCCGCTACAGAAAAGTTTTAAGATGTAAAAAAATATAAAAAAAGTGAAAATAACGCGAAGAGTCATTACAACATACACTACTAAGAAGACTTTCGTCCTCGAAAGTTAGAAGAAGGAAGTATCTAGAGATACAAACAACTGTGGATATTGAGCCTGTAGCTCACTCTTGCTCTCCTAAGAAGCCTCCTCCACGGGAAGATCCCTCTACTAAACCATAACTATCAAAATCTCCCTGAACATCAACTTTCTCACCTCTTTAGCTAAAATAAGCATTGGCTCCTCAACTATAGATAAACCCTCATATACCTAAATAGAATCATAGCAAAGAATATGTGACTCATTCAGAATATACCATCTCAACATAGACCTATGGTGGACCAGATACACAATAAAAAACATCTGAGGAAAAGATAACTTATATGCAACACTAACAATATGTTTAAGAATCTCAAAAGGGACAATATACTTGGAGCTGATCTTATCTCTCTTCCCAAACCTTATCATGCCCTTCATGGTCAACACCTGTAAGAAAACCCGATCACCAATACTAAAGTCTAATACCGATGGTCTGAGTAACTCTTATGTATACTCTGGGTAGCCCAAAATCTATCCTGAATCAAACGGTTCCTAGCTAAAACATCCCAAAGCAAATATATACTCTGAAGCCTGGAATGAAACCTATCAAACCAACCAACTAGTGACTGACATTGTCAACCATACAAAGCCTCGAAAGATTCCATTTGAATGCTCAATTGGTAGATGTTTTTATAAGAAAATTCTACCAAGGCTAAGTAATGATCCCATGAACCACCAGAGTCAATAACAAAAGCTCATAGCATGTCTTCCTGGACCTGAATGGTCCTATCAAACTGACCTTCTATTTGAGGATGAAAAGTGGTTCTAAAATAAACCTCAATACCCATGCCTGTTGATAAATATCCAGAACTAAGAAGTAAAATGAGTACCCCAATCTAAAATAATAGAAAATAGAATACCAAGAAACCAAACCACTTGATCAAGGTAAATGTGGGCCAACTTCTCTGCATTGTAAGAAGTATGAACTAGAACGATGTGTGCAGACTTAATCAACCTATCAAATATCACCCAAACTGAGTCATGACTGTGATAAGTATGAGGTAACTATGAGATGAAGTCCATTGTAATTCGTTCCTACTTCCACTCAGGAATGGAAAGCCTCTTCATCAATTCATAGGGTCTCAGGTGCTCAGAATTGACGCTGACAGTTCAAGCACCAAGATACGAACTCTACATTGTCCTTCTTTATCTGACTCCACCAGTAAAGCTATCTCAAGTCTCTGAACATCTTTGCCACACCTAGATATATGGAATATCAGGGATAATGATCCTCACAAAGGATCATCTAAACCAAATCTCCAACACGAGGAACACAAATATGACCCTTAAATCTCAAAATACTCTCAGAATCCAAAGTATCTCTGTGGGGTTCACCCTCTACAAATGATCATGAATAATAACTAAATATGAATCCTCAAACTAGTCCTGCTGAATTTGATTAAACAAAGTAGAACGAGACTTAATAATGGATAAAATACGGTTTGATTTAATAGGTCAAGTCTGACTAAACGGTTAGCAAAAAACTGAATGTCTAAATCTAAATATCTATCTGAAACTGATAATGCAGCCAAAATACCATGCTAATAGATTTGTGGCTCAAGGCATTTGCTACCACGTTTGTCTTGCCCGGATGATACAAAATAAAAATGTCATAGTCCTTCAGCAACTCAATCCATCAATGATGGCATGCATTTAGCTCCCTTTGACTCATGACATACTGAAGACTACAATGATTATTAAAGATCTCGCAATGTACTCCATATAGCTAATGTTGCAAATCTTGAGCACAAAAACTACCGCTGCCAACTCTAAGTCATGAGCAGGATAGTTGTACTCGTGAGTCTTTAGCCGCCTCAAAGCATAAGTAATAACTCTACCATAATGCATCAATACATAACCCAAACCAATAGAAAAACATCATAATAAATTGAAATATTCTAACCCTCAACGGGTAATGTTAGAACTGAAGCAGAAATCAAAATATCCTTAAGTCTCTGGAAATAAGACTCACACTCATTAGAACACTAGAAAAGGACCTCATTTCTAGTTAGTCTGGTCAATGACACTGCAATAGAAGAGAAACCCTCAATGAATTGGCGGTAATACCCATCTAACTTAAAAAATTTCACCACCTCAGTGGGATTAGTTAGTCTTGGCCAATCACTAACAACCTCAGTGGGATTAGTTAGTCTTGGCCAATCACTAAAAACCTCAATCTTCATCAGATCTACAATAATATCATCGTTAGACACCATATGTCCAAGGAATTCCACAGAAAAAACCAAAACTCACTCTTTAAGAACTTGATATAAACCGATAATCTCTCAAAGTATGAAGTACAATCCTTAATGACTTTTATGTTCCTCTCTACTATATGAATAAACTAGGATGTTATCAATGAAAAAAATCATGAAGGGGTCTAGATAAGGCCTAAACACTCGATTCATCAGATCCATAAAAGTTGTTGTAATGACCCTTCCAGTCATTTTCGTGATTTCACATTATTTTTTATATTCTAGAGTTTTTTTTGTAGTGGACCTAAGTTGTTTATGACTTAATTTTGGTTCCATGGTCGTTCGTGTGGTTGTTATGTTTGTTTCCCTTTTTTAGAGTCTTTAGTATTAGAATCAATGATGTTAGTTAATATTTTGTCAAAATAAACTTAAAATTGAATTCTTGAATTTCTATTAGCTTCGAAACATGGATTTTGATCTAGAATGACTCTTATTTCGAGTCTGGGAGCATTCATTTTGAGTTTGTATCGAGATTGCATGTTTTATGTGTTTTATGTTGATTGAAAATCTGACTGCATCATCAATTTCAAAATGTCGACTTTGGGGTTAGGTAAGTTGTTCATTTGGGTGTCACACCAATCGGGTTCATTTTGAATACTTGGTTGGAAAGTTGGTTATTTTGATATAGAGTTGATTTTGATCAATATTTTGTCAAAACCATAGATTAGAATTTTTTCTGCGCCGTTGGGTCTAAAATTGTCGATTCCATGTAGGTAGCATATTTGGTTTGCGTTTATCGGGTTCCAAATATATTTCAAACCTTGTTTTGAAGTTTGAGTCTTTGGCTGAATTCAATGTCTTCAACTGTTGCTGGTGCATAAGTATAATACTTTTTATGATCGTGTCTCCTTCTTACGTGATCGCATGTGTCCCCCAATTTATTCTTTACAATCGCGGTGCGTGTGGCATGCCATCAAAATGCATTATGCCCTGCCTCCTTCTTCACCATCGTGACTAACATTCATACAATCGCGTAGAGTATTTCTTTTCAGGCTCGCGATCATGAACTAGACCCACACGATATGTAGGATACCTTCTAGCAGGTATATAAACCTGAGAAACTCAATTTTTCAATATTTCTCATCTTTTCCACTTTCAAATATTAAAAAACCTCTATTATAATTCGTGGGTCTTTGCATGAGTATTGGGTGACGTTGAAAGCTTGATTTCTTCAATTCTTCGTCAATTTGGTAAGTTTTCACTTTAATTTCTTAAAATTTCACCCAAATTTCCAAAGTTGGTTGTTCACTTTATTTCATGGTCTCATGCTTATTTCTTGCTTGTCTTAACTCCAAATTTTGGATATAAATTTCTCATGATATGGGAGATATTTTGATACCCTTTGTTTGAAATTTTGAGTTTGCGGGCCCGTAGGCCTGTTTTGACCCATATTTTGACCCCTACTATTTTTTAGATTTATAGGTATAATTTGAATCGTATTAATATGTAGATTATTATTTCGATAGTTGTGTGATTGTTGGATCTCATTTGCATATTTTTAGGAGATTTTGAGTAGTTCATGCATCTTTTATGCAATATTTGTAAGCTTGTCTTCACAGGACAGGTAGGCTATAACTTACAATCTTAGACTGGGCTTATATAGGAAATAATTATGATAAATAGATATTATTGGGTTGGGGATTCTAAGTACGTACCTAGGACCCTGTCTGCTCTTTTAGTATGCCTCTTGGCAACATATTGATGTTGCATTTGTGATGTTAGTTACCCACTAACCATGAATGCTCTTAATTGACTCTGGAAGCATAGATGGTGGGTTTTTGGGAATGTCGATAAGTCTCAGACTTGGCTGGTTATGCTTGTTGTAGATATTGAGTTTGTGTAGGGCCATAGGACTTTCCTGAGATATTGGTTGTGGTTGAGCATATTATCATAAAAACTAATTTTATGCATTGGTTTCTACTTATTGTGGGTGAGAGCCTGATTTCACCGATTTTGAAATTTTGCATGGCCTTGTAAACCCATTTTCTGTATTATGAGATTAAAGTGAGGACTTTTGAGACGTTTTACAAGTTTTCAATGATAAGAGAGATAATAATGAACTTAATAACTATTTTTGAGATATTACTAGACTCGGTGAAGCCGAGCACTAGAATTTTGATTTTTCACACTAATTTAGCCTCAGTGAAGCCTGAGAAACCTAAGATGATGATTATATCAACTTTAGATTTGGGGAATCTTGAGCATATAATCATATTGATTTAGACCTGGGAAAGCCTGGGAATTCATTCATACATTGATACTATGATATTGCAGTTGAAACTCAGGATGATTATTGAAATGGTATGCTGAGGCCTTCTATGGACCTTGCTGACCCTACACGGGAGGGGTATAAAGTATGATTTTGGGTATATGAGGAAGTACCTCTATAGGTATTCTGCCTCCCAAACCTATGAGTACCGGATAGAAGCATATATGTGTTACTTTTCACACTTGTTTTCATA